>JALNIO010002339.1:0-18774 GCA_023509875.1 Rugonectria rugulosa | reverse complement strand
TTTTTTTTTTAAGGAGACGTTCTACTACATTTTCCAGCAATAGATGAGACATTGAAATGAGCAACCTGTGGAGTTTTACTCCGGAGCTCTACAATATTGCGGGTTGAATCAACGGCATCTGCTGTCAGGAGATTGCCATTCGAAGTGCCGGTGGGGATAGGCAGGCCATGCCAAGTACCTATATGCACAACTTCGCAATTTGTACGGAATAAGAATTTAAAAACTCCCTCTCTTTATTGGAAGATAAAGAATCTTTAATATACCTACTGTACTCCGTAGACCGTTGTAGATTCCTAGGACACACCTCCAAGGTAAGTCTAGGGTAAGGTACCTGACTGGATAGCATCTGCAAATTAAATCACAAGTGTCCACGGCTTAGCTAATCTAAAACAAGGTTAGCAACGTATTTGTCTGTGATTAGCCAAGACCCCTTGTTATCCCTTAATAGCACATTATGACACCTGTTAAACTCTCTCTCCCTGCTCTAGCAACTGCATCAAAAGAAATCATCAATGCCGAGGTACCTACTGCAACGACGGTCTTTTAAGCGCAGAGAGCAAGTACCAGGTGCAGAATCGCCATCATGTCTACCCCAGACCGAGCACGTCGCCGCGAATCCGCTTCCCCAGTCAGGGGACCCTCATCGACGTCATATGACCTCCAACCCTTGCTGGAGTCTACGGAGCCCGATGAGAACATCGCCAGGGGCGCGCAATCCACCACGTACCAAGATCGTGGCAGACCCAACAGCAATGCTGCGGCGGAGCTGATGCGGAGGCTGGGGGTATCTCCCGAGCGCCGCATCAAGGTCACGCCCGAAGACGATGCTCGCGTGCTCCGACGCATCGACCTCGTCGTTCTGCCCCTGATGTTGGCCGTGTATTTTCTGCAAGGTGACATGATGGCCCTTCATCTTCTTTATCGCTAATAGCTGACCTCGAAGCGCAGGCCTTGATAAAGCGACAATCGCTTACGCGTCCATTTTTGGCCTCATCGAAGATACAGGTCTCAAGGGTGATCAATTCTCATGGCTCGGTTCCATCGTCTATGTCGCGCAGCTCATTGCTCAGTTCCCTCTAGCATGGCTGCTCGTGAAGCTGCCGATTGGAAGATTCACTAGCTGCATGGTCACTTTCTGGGGCATAACTCTGGCTTTGATGGCTACTGCTCATACCTTTGAGACTCTGCTTATCGCCCGATTCTGGTTGGGCGCGTTCGAGGCGAGCATTGCCCCGAGCTTTGTGGCCATCACGCAAATGTTTTGGCGTCGCCGAGAGCAGCCTCTTCGCATGGCTTATTGGTATGCCATGAATGGCTTCACAAACTTGGTGTGTTCCACCCATGGATAGAATTTTGTGTAATTTGAGATTGATCCAATGTAGTTTGGGAGTTTGATGACTTTTGGGCTTGCACAGCTCTCACTCGGACTCAAACCCTACCAGGTAAGCTCCCGACACGATTTTACATGCTGGTTACAAAGGCACAGCCTGCTAATGGCCCATTACAGACAATCTTCGTCGTCTTTGGAAGCGCCACCGTCCTGTTTTCTTTCGTTCTATTCGCATACATGCCCGACTCTCCTGCCGAGGCCAAGTTCCTCAGCAAGCATGACAAGCTCATCGCCATTGAGCGCCTGAGGATGAACCAAACCGGCGTCATGTCGCGTGAATGGCGATGGGACCACGTATGGGAGACGGTTCGAGACCCCAAAACCTGGTTATGGTTCGCCCTCATCTTCAGCATCTCGTATGTAAATCTTGCTCAGAATCAGTATTTCTATTTTGGACTCGTGGCTCATTTTGATATCTTTGCAGGGTCCCTTCGGGCGGTGTTGCCTCCTTCGGCCCTCTCCTCGTCAAGTCATTTGGTTTTGACTCGTTCCATGCCATTCTCTTCAACGCCCCGTTCGGTATCGTGCAGTTGATCTCTACCTTGGGGGGTTCTTTCGTGGCGACAAAGTATCACAAAAAAGGTCCCGTCATTGCTTTTCTGACCCTGTTCCCCATTATGGGCTGTATGATCATGCTGGGCACACCACACACGCCTGACCGCAGGGCAACCTTATTATTCGGCTACTACATGATCTCAGTCTTCCCAGGCATAGGTTCGCCTTTCTCCAGTTGCTCATAGAAAACAGTGCTAACTCTGGTTGAAGTACCCCTGATCTACTCCTGGTCTGCCTCTAATACCGCGGGCGATACCAAAGGCAAATGTAATTCCTCTGCCCTGTTCATTGGACAATCTCTCGGTAATATCATCGGACCTCTCCTGTACAAACCCTCCGAAGCTCCTGAGTATTCTGGAGGTTTGTATTGGAACCTCGTTTTATACTGCGCTATTCTGGTCCTAGTCGGTACCACGAGCATGTACCTCGTCCATTTAAATCGCGACCATAGTCGTCGTCGCGTCTTGGCGGGAAAAGATGCCATCATTGCAGA
Organism: Rugonectria rugulosa; assembly: GCA_023509875.1. NCBI lineage: Eukaryota > Fungi > Ascomycota > Sordariomycetes > Hypocreales > Nectriaceae > Rugonectria > Rugonectria rugulosa. The sequence continues at coordinate 16,336 of JALNIO010002339.1, read as the reverse complement.
CTATAGCTTATGCTCCCCCGAGGAGGCGGACCGACTCCGCAGAATGAAGGCAATTGACGAGCAACAGGACGAGAGCGCAGGGGATAAGGTGGGACGTCGTGTTGGCGAGCATGCGTTTGACGACCTGACCGATTTGATGAATGACGAATTCATCTTTGTATTCTAAGAGCTTGTCAAACTAGCTTAAGTTAAAGAGGCCCAACAGGCTACGACAGCCATCACATCCTACGACAGTTGTCTAAGCATCTGTTGGGTGAGATGGTTTGTTATGAAATGCCTACGCTTTCCATCTAAAAACAGAATGCACACTTTGCAATACGTTACATCCGGATTTTCCACATGGATAGTTGAACAAATGCTCGAATATTCTGAGAGATACAGAGAAAGAATCGACCTAAACTCCCTGGAGGCAGCCCGCGGCCAGTGTCAGGTATCTTGTCTTTTCCCTTCGAATAAATCAGCCCATGTCTTTCCAGCGCCGTTGAGCCAGGACTCGGCGGGACTTGGGAAGCCGGCTGCTTGGAATACCAACAGAACCAGACAATAAGCACGACGAGAGAGAAACCATTGTGTATCAGTAATTAGAACAGATTTTCTGTGAGATGGAAACTTACACGGCAAGTACTGGCCCTAATGCAGCAAACACGCTACAACAAGCGGCAACTACCCGCTGCTACCGTGCCAAAGCCTAGTTCAGTTGCAGCACCCTATGATGCAGCCGCCTACCACGGCATAAGCTCAATCGTTGGTTTCATAAGCAGACGTGACGCCTGGCTCAGACCACTTGGCAGGTGGGGAGGATTCTTTGAACCAAGCTCATAGACGACCAGTCCTTGACGAGTTGCCATGTCATGGAGACGGCCACAGCAACTGCAATGGCATATCCCAGCCACGATAGGGTTTCCAGTACTATATTGAAGGCTCTCCGCTATTTAGCCATGGTATTTAATACAAATAAATTAATAGTGTGAGCATTGTCGGTTTTGTACCGCACCTTAGGACCAGGAGTTTGCGAAGTGTGAAACAAAGCTAATAACTTGGCTGGATGAAGCATTACTATTACATTGTCTCTCCCATGGGTCCTAGAACTGCTTTGGATCCAGTTCTAAAATATGCTACTAAGAATATTGTGACAAAGAAAGCCAATTTTAACGGCGCGGCTACGGTGATGTGGAAATTCATATATGCATTTGCCTCTTTAATAATCACTTGCAGCACCAGACATGCATGGGGCATGGGGTTTCACACGTTCGATTCGAATCTTTGTCTACTACCAATGCAAGTATTGGTTCACATCCAACTCAATCTCTTTGTGGTATTATGCGCGAACCCGGGTCTTCATTCTCCGGGGTTACCCACCCAATTTTGAGGGTGACGTACCTCACTGTTATGCAGACTACGGCCCAGGACTTTGCCAGCAGAGGCTCGTCGTGAACGGGACGTAGTTGCTTCGTTATTTTGATTTCTTCTACGCCTCGCTGGAGACACTGCAGAGTCCCTTTACAAAGATAAGCCAGCTGTCATATATGTGTGCAACTCATCTTCCGCGAGCGGTTCTCCACATCCGGGATTCTAGAAGTAGACCTCGTACATGATTGGCATTGTATTGAGAGCCTCTATTCTACAGTCTAAAGCGCGCATCAGAGGCCTCCGAGAACTGCTCACTGATAAACAATGGCGTCGTCACATCAAACCGGAGGCATTAACAATTGCACAAAAGAAATGAAGCTATTCCCAGTCCGTCATGGCTCCAAGGGGGCTGTGCTAAGCTTTCTGCCAGATTGCGGGTGGGAACCTGGCCTCGACCCACGCTCATGCGGGGGATGAGAGGCAGTCCCGGAGAACCAATTTTGCTCATCTCGAAGCTGGAGCTCAGTTAAGGGAATACAAAGTAAGGAGTCATGGGCCCTTCTTCACACAAACAAGGTCCGCACGTAGCATACGGGCACGGGATCATTGCTTAAAATCCCTCAACATCCATCCTCTCTTATCTCGAGTTATACTTGATCCGGAAACCATCTCCTTGAAACGGCGGGGGCCATGACGATAATTAAGGGTTGTGTCGGTTGGAACATCACAATATTAAGCTTGAATATGCGCGTATTCTCTTTCTCTCGCATCTTGCACTGCTCTCGCTACTTCCTCCTCACCCCCCCCTCTTTGCCTCGTCCAAATGGACTACGAGCAGATCAACTTCTCTCAAGTCAACTCAGACGATGGTCTATCCGATTCCTCTCTTAGCGACAATGAAGAAGAGCCTCCTGGTGGGATCGGCTCATCCACTTTGTCCATTGTCGACTCATCCGCCCATGCCGAACTGCAAACTGGCGACAACATCTGGAACGCGCCCTGGCGTATGAATGGTAAGACCTCGCCCCATATTCTGTTACCTGAAAGAATATTTTGCTGAAGAGCATCGCCATATTTCAGGAACCATTCAGAAAGTGCGCCGTTTGTGTCTCTTCGTAAAGAACCGATACCTGAGCAGGCCCCATTTCAACTGCCACGCCCAGAAGATCGATCGATACGGAAACGCGACGTTTACACAGCAAATCCTCTCCATGATCTGCTCGTCATGGTTCAACATCCTGCTCGTCTTCGTTCCCCTTGGTGCTGGAACATATATGGCCAAGATGAATCCGCTGGTGGTTTTCACCTGCAATGCGCTCGCTATTGTGCCCCTGTCCAGCCTCCTGACCGAGGCAACTGAGCGCATTGCCGCGACGGCAGGTGACACGATCGGAGCTCTCTTAAATATTAGCTTTGGGAATCTCGTTGAGTTAATATTGTTGTGCGTAACTCATACTGCTCCAGTCTTCAGTGATATACTAATTTATTCTCAGTGTGTAAGCAACGAAATCTCAACCAACGTTCTGATAAAAGCTAACTTCAGTAGCATTGCGCTGGCTAATGATCAAGTAAAACTTGTCCAGGCCTCGCTTCTAGGTTCCATCTTGGTCAATTTGTTATTGATTCTTGGCTCAGCACTCACGGCTAGCAGTATGCTCAATTTGGAGCCTGTCTATAACAGCGTGGAAGCCCAGCTCCTTGCTTGTCTGCTTTACGTGTCAGTCTTTGTCATATTGATGCCTGTAAGTGGAAGGAGAGTGCACAAACAATGCCGAAGTCTAACTTGCCCCAAAGACTGCCTTTGCCTTCACCCTTGACGGACCAACCAAGAGTCATGGGGCAGTGATGCACATGAGTCGGATCTCGGCGCTTTTGATTCTACTCATTTATATCATCTACTTTGTGCATGAGATCAGGTCCCGACAAAGCCAAGTAGAGAGTGACTTGGAGATGGACATGGATATTGGTCCAGGTCACAACCAACCGAGCGAACCTTCATTTCGTCCACCACTGCATCGCCAGTCCTCTTCTACTCCGCACATTCTACCTCCTCGAACCATTCGCTTTGCAGATGAAAATAGGGAGGATACAGGAGAGCCAGATTTGTCACACAGGTTGATGAACCGGGATGAACTGGAAGTAATGGACTCTACCGAAGCAGAGGCAAATGACGAGGCCCCCGAAACTCGTGGAAGACACAGAGACTCGGGGAACCCTCGCAGTCGACCAAGCTCTCATCAGCCTCTACTACGGTCCCACAGACATTCCCGATCTCTCTCACTAGGCTCGAGTAGGGGGTTCCGCAGTCGTGACTCGTCCTTGAGCGACGGAAGACGTTACTTCAGCTCTACCTTCCAGGTTCTGAGAGACAATCGTGCCGACATGGGTCAGCTGGTCCATGACCACATTATCACCAACGACAGAGCAGCTTCCATTTTCATGCTCGTCATGACTTCGTTGGTCATGTCAGTTTCTGCCGAGTTTCTGGTCACCACCATCGACGATGTCACACACGAAGATGGTCTCTCAGAGTCTCTCATCGGCCTCATCATTCTTCCCATTGTTGGAAACGTCGCCGAATATGTCACGGTGGTGGCGGTTGCTTTGAGGGACAAACTCGACCTTGCCATTGCCGTGTCAGTCGGCTCTGCTATCCAGATTGCCCTCTGTGTCACTCCTCTGACTGTCATAGCGGGATGGGCATTGCATAAGGATCTAGCTCTGACTTTCAACTTGTTCGAAACCTCGGCCCTCGTCGGGACTGTGCTCTTGGCAAACCTTTTAATCCTGACCGATGGCAGCTCCAACTTGAGGACAAGTGGGCTCAAGGGTGCGTTGATGTGTGTTTGTTACGCAATCATTGGGTACGTGAATCAATTTCAAGCTTGCTTATCCGAAAATGGTCTAATAAGATATAGCCTAGGTGCTTATTTCTTCCCTTGAAGAGCCATGGTTGGTCAAATTAGCATAGCGCTGGACGTGGTCCGTTCGTGTATTCGGATAGATGAGGCATCATTTAAATACGGAAATTTGGCAGCCATAGAATATGGTGAACTTATTCAGAGGAACCAGTAGGCTATCTTGGATAACAGACAAGTCTTCATGGCGGCAACAGTGTTCAAACGTCAATTTGGAACGGGATGCTTCCACGCCTGATACGAAATCCAGGTTTGGACAATTGCCACAGCAAGCCCGAGAAATCCCAGCAGAATAGCAATAAATACTCCAGCTAACGTAGCTAACATGATGTGCCTTGCTTTGCTTCTCTGGTCCAGCCAAGTTTGTACGAGGCCTCTTGGCTTTGGGTTCTCAATTTCGTCATAAAGATCCATCAACCGAGATCCCCAGTACTGATATGTGATCTTGTGCTCATCTGCGCGTCGATATGATGCGGACCCAAACCGAAGACAGTCTGGATCCAATGCCCCCTTGGACACGAGAGATCGTAGTAGTTTCTGAGGACCTGTGTCTAACGGGAATAGGAGCTGCAGTGAGTCGAGAGTTTCGAGAGCCAACTGCCGACTGTTCACGTCAGTCACTTGTCAGCTCGGTTCAAAGATGATTAATGGCTCGATACCTAATAATCCTTCCATCACCATCTAGGCAAGAATCTGGCTCAATGGAAGCTTTAAGATGCTCTTTCAGAACGCTTGTGAAGTGATAGATCTTGACAATTCCGGTCTTCTGATCAAGTCTTAAATGATCTCGAAGATCTGTCGTCCCTTCAAACTTCAATCCCGCAATCTGCTGTAGCTTAGTTGCACAGAGCTCAGACTTAATATCGACAGACCCATGCGCCTCTTCGTTTAGACTGGGATGTTCTCGAATGGGAAAGGTTGCTGCAATGAAGTCTAAGGAGGATTGATCACTTCGCCAAACGGATGGTTCAATGCCAAACTCCAACAAACCCCCGCCTTGGTTCTCAACACAGCAGCTAACCATAGCCAAGACTCTCATGGCGAGATTGAATGCCCGGTGTTGGTCGTTAGCAGGGGGAAGCTCTTTTTCAGCCGCATTTCTTGTCGCAAAGTATTCCTTGGTGAGCTCAATTCGTGGTGCGGCTGGATTTTCCTGGAGAAGCTGGATAATGCCAATCAAGTCTCCATGGCAGTTCAGAGCCCTTGGCTCGTCTGGCATGAGATACTCAGGGACATATGACCCTGAAATCTCCTTGTAGTATTGGAAGAATGGTTCCAACCGCAGCAGTCGCCGGTGTGGGCAGTCCTCTCCGATACACGGCCTCGCAATTGTGCATGAGCTACAGGGCGTCCAGCCCCATATTGTCCGGCACAGTGCCTGAAACTGTACATCGGAGAGTTCGTCAAGTCTCGGAAGAAAAGGCGCCGGGTCTTCCATTGCAAAATTGGCCTATCACAAGCTCGAAAGGGTCGCGTACAGAAAAGCAACGCATGTCCACATGAGGGGGCCTCCTCGGGGCTGAAGGAGCCTCTAAATACGTAGGTCACCTGATGGACGACTTGGAAATAAGACTCTTGCCTGACCGCGTTTATTGGTGAGGCGGGTTGACGCGTGGGAAAGGGGCGTTTGAGGCGGTGCTGGTCTCGGTTAATCGATTGGAGATCAGCTTCATGCACGAATGTGGCACATTACTACCTATTTAGCAGCAAATGCGTATGTCAAGGGGCTGTGTAGTAAGCTTGTCCACCTAAAATGCGTCGGGCAGAAAAGACTTTCACGATCAATCAACTGTTTCTTCACTCGTCTCATTCTCCATTATGAGAGACATCCTGGCATCATGTCGACTACAATGGATTTAGGAAATGCTGGTGACCTTACGAGTTGTTCCGGCATGCACCTAGCATCGACAAAGGGCAAAGGAGTCCTTCGGGACTCTGGCTATGCAACAAATGTCCCTTCTCCGGAGCAAAGCCTAACATCTGACGACCTCGATTCCCGTTCCACAAAAGCAAAGGGAGTCGTATTCCCTTTAGCCACTGAAAAGGATCTTTTCTTATTCAAGAGTGATCCAAATCCTACTGTCGTCGCGCGATTTAAAGAAATCGTGCCAGAGATCGAACGCCTCCTTATTCAATATATGAAGGCCGCAAATAGCATCTTCCGGTCGAACAATACTTGTCGCCCTATGTCAATAAGGCACATGGTTCTTGGCAAGTCCGAGGCTGATGCTAGGGACTGTCTCGTTGTGTTCTGTTCTCCAACTCAGTATAAAAGAGTGCAGCGCTTTTTTGATAAACATCGAGTCGTCAAAAACCTTTGCGAGCCCCCAGACTTGTCTGCTCCGTCCTTCAGGGTCTTTATCAAGGATCTAGCCCCCAGATTGACAGCTTCACACAGCGGCAACGATGACGACGACGTGAACTCTCAGGCTGGCTCTGACGTGAACCAGGCCTTCAACCACACCAACATTGAGGTACATCGCTCTATAATTCTATCATCGCAGAAGACCTTGTGTGGAACACCAATACACTTTGTCAATCCAGCAGGGGATACGAGATTTGGGACATTCGGGGGCATGGTCAAGATCATCTTCAGAGATGACACCTTCGAATTGTATGGGTTGACAACAGGACATGCCCTTGACGACTGTTTCCATCCTACAGAATCGGACTCTGATAACGTTAGCTTGAGTCTTGAGGACCTTGATGAAGATCTTAAAGAGCTTCTGGACTTGGACGCTTCTGACGACCTCACCTCAAGCTTATCGGTATCTGAGACTACTACGCCAACCTCAAGCGTCTTCGAGGAGTACTTAGAGGAAACTACCAGCGCCTGGTCGTTCAAAGAATTGCAGCATCTTGGCAACGTCCTAGAAATGCTAGAGACAGACGCCGAGAAAGCCTCTCCAGCTCTCGACTGGAACCTCATTGACATAGATTCGTCACAATGTCGACCCAACTACTATCCGTCCTTGAACTCCAGAAACCTGGACTTGGCTATACCACAGACGAATCCTCCGATTTCACATGCTGGTCAACCAGCTGTAATGATCGGAGCTTCACACGGCTGCGTATCTGGAACCCTTTCATCACTACCTACAAGGATATGGCTGCCCCAGGCCCAAAGTTTCACTGATGCTTACTTGCTCGGCCTTGAAGACGATACAGGTAAGCTTTCTTATAGTTTCTTAGTATAATACGGGTCTGACCTTTCATCCAAGTATGCAATGGGGATTCTGGCTCATGGGTCATTGACCCAGACCGTTATGAAGTACACGGACACGTCGTCGCTACCGACATGCTCGGCGACGCTTATGTGATTCCAATTTTGGACATATTGGACGATATTAAAATATCTTATAACGTCAAGTCTGTCCAGCTTCCATCTGCCCCTGACTTTGGATCCAAGCTCCCATCATACTCTGCCAAATCGTCATCAACGGACCCTTGTCTCGATCACTCGAGGACAGTTGATGATCTAGAAACTGTCGATAATCCCCCAGAATTGGAGCATGATGCAGGCACACATCAAGATAGTCGGCGTTATCCCTCACAAGAACCACCGCCATATTATGCTGGTAAGACATCAGGTGATGATTGCAATGGATATGGATAGCTATTCTGATATACAAGAAGCAGGTTCAAGCTTGATTCTCAGTTCTAGGCGTTCACGAGAGAGCACCGAGAGATTCCGGAACCTTCTCCTTTCGCTATCCCTGATCCCATCCAAATACGAAAACCCCGGCTTGTTGGATGAGGCGTTGCAGGTTATTCCGCTCGACCGCATTTACGCGGAAGCCGACGAAGAGTCGCAGATTTTTAAGGCCCAAGCTGAGAGCTTGGGCTCCGATGAACCGGAATGGGGTTACGAAGACTGCGTTATTCGAGCATTGTTGAGGTATATCACCCATTTCTCCATGATCTTCAATTCTACACCGAGACAAAACTAAACCGTTCTATAGGTGGTTCAAGCGATCTTTCTTCACGTGGTTCGATGGCTCGCTCTGCTTCGCCTGCCACTCACCCACCTCGTACACCCCGATAATTCCGACGCAAGAAGAGGGCACTTTTGGGGCATTGCGTGCTGAGTTGTACAAGTGCAAGAACCCTGAATGTTGCCTTCATAAACGATTCCCTCGTTACACTGACCCCTTCAAGCTACTTCAAAGTAGAGAGGGCCGCGTAGGCGAATGGACAAACTGCTTTACCCTGCTATGCCGAGCTGTCGGTGCTCGCGTCCGGTGGGTTTGGAATGCTGAAGACCATGTATGGACTGAAGTCTTCTCTGTGCTTCACGGTCGATGGATTCACGTGGATCCAGTCGAAGAGTGCTGGGATAAACCGAGGCTCTATACAGAGGGCTGGGGAAAGAAGCTGTCATATTGTATTGCTTTCTCTGTCGATGGAGCCAGCGATGTGACCAGGCGCTATGTCCGTGACGGCAAGTATTCTCTCAAACGCGATCGTTGTCCCGAGGACGATCTTATTCGGATTTTAAGAGAGATTAAAGACATTCGCAGGTCCGGGATGCCAAAGGAGCAACGGTTCCGCCTTGAGAAGGAAGACACTAGAGAGGAATTCCAGTTACAAGAATACGTCACCATGAGTCTGGTTAAAGGGGTAGTCGGTCAACTGACTGCTGGCTCCTCGAACCTCTTGAAGACTACGGTAATCACAGAACTTTCGCCATCCTTGGAATTGCGAATACCCTTGAAGCCTTCCTTGAAAGGCCAAGATCAGGCTCAAGCAAAGGAAAAATCAAGCGACCAGCCCCAAGTGCGACTTCGTGAGAAGTCTTGGGTTTTCCAGGCCGAGAATGGGTCTTCCGGAGAGAGGAGAAGAAGTTGAACACCCACATGTCCGTTCTACAACAATGAACTATTGAGACTTTCCCCATTTTATATCCCTCTGAAATCCCTCAGTATGAATTTGGTCTGGGCTTTTCATCTAGTCTTAAGGGGCCGTGATACTAATCATGCTATCGTCGGACTGTTTTACGTTGAGCCGAACCTTTGTTCTAAATAACTTCAACAGAATGCTCACCTTTTCCATCGATCATTGATTGCTGCTACATTGAGCGGTAGCGTCTGAATAAAGATAATGAAGAGTTGTAATCCGAATGGTTATTTGGTGAGTCAGCTTAGGCATCGTGACCAGTGTCAAGTAACGTTGATCTCGCAATCAAGCCAGCATTGAAACACCTGGTGTTAGCAAGACCAGGTCGCCAACTTAACCTATCATGCATTCTCAGATCCGCGGTTTCTTCACCTCAGAAGACATTGTTGCAAACAGGGTCATTCCAATAAAGATGGCCACCTCTGCCATGGCCTGGAGCTTTACTGAACGCACGAATCCCATGTCCAATCACCAGCCTTCCCTAAGAATTACGCTCATGTATATGTAGGGTTGTTGTGGGATCGTCGCGGGATTTTGTTTGTTACAGAATCAAAATTCACTATCACAAGTGGTCTACCGCTTATAGTAGTAATTATATTAACTATATTGTCTGTCCTTATATCCTTCTCCTCCGCTCCTCCAGCGTAATCCTATGGTCGGTTCGTATCACGGAAAAGGACACAAGAGTCGGCCACAGGGGCGTGTCAAATACCCGGGTCTTCCGCATGTGAAGATACTAGACAAACTACCGTCCGTATAGTAAACTTATGAGTCATGCCTTCGCAAAAGGTTCAAGCTCCTTGCGCGGTCGGATCACTGGATAATGGAGTCGCGAAAATCCTTCCAGGGTTCTTTGGACTCCGCATTTGCTTTTCCTGGCGTCGTCTTGTGCATGAGAGCGGCCCTGTGGCAATCCAGCAGTGACGTGGTTGTGGTAGTTCTCAAAGAACGGAGCGTGAAGTTTTTCTTGTCCGCATCTTTTGCATTCCAGGTCAAGCTGAAGTCAAAGCGGGCGTAGATGCGCCATCCGCCGTCGACCTTCTTCACGAGATAGTCCGAGAAGTAGGCGCGGGAGATTCCCTCGCGGGTGCCCAGCGCGTCCTTCATCGCCACCAAGTCGTCCGGGGCATCTTCGTACAGGGATTTCTCTGCACTTTTCAGTTTTTTGCCCACCGTGATAGCCGGAGCATCCAGAATAGCGGTCAATTTGTGGTCATCGGAGATGGCGTATTCGTACCCGTCGCGGAAGAAGGGTTTGGGATATGGGACAATAGTAGCGTCTACCTTCCAGCAGGTATTCCAGTTAGAGGGCTCTGAGCCAGCGGCGAAGGCGTAGTCTGTGACCTCCGCCGCTGAGTTTACCAATTGATAGGAGGTCGTGTTTGTCTTAATGACTAGGTTGCCCGTTATGGCAGCACCATCAACAACGAGCTGCCGGGTGATGAACTGGAGCCACTCGAAGTCCTTGTACTTTGTGTCGTCCTTGAGAATCAGGGCGAAGCCGCCATATGTCTTCTTTGCTTGCGTCAGCTTGCTCGCCAGGGTAGCGATCGCAGTGCCGTCAATGCCCTTTAGTTGGGCATTAACTGCGTTTTCCGCTGGAGGGGGAGCTGCAACTTCCTGGACGACCAGCTCCGCAAGCTTGTCGCCCCATTCTGCTGTGTGATTAACAGGCATGGTTGTCTTCTGATTCGTTCTCCTTGAAATGGCACCGTTTGCAGGCAGGATTGAATGAAGAAGACGCACAGTCAACCAGCCTGTTGAGTCGTGATGGTCCAGAAACTGTTTGTCCTGGCTCTGGGCAGAGGGGAGTAACGTTCTGGAGTGCGAGAGAATGGGATCCTAATTTATAAATCATCAAATGCGAGGTAAACAAGCGTGCGGCAATCACCTTCACAACCCCTGTGCTCATGTCTTCATTTTAGCTATGGCTTGAATGGGCCAGGCCGGTCCATGGCTCTTCCGCTTCTAGCCGCAACCGGTTGCGCCGCCACAGTGCTCGATAGTTCCATTCCAGTGCCAGCACGGAGTAGAGCTGAGACCAATAATCAAGGGCCCAGGATAACCCGTGGCTGACTTCAGCTGAGTAAAGATATCATCAGGTGCTTCAACAATCAAGGGGCAAGGCTAGCTTATGACTGACTTCAACTGAGTAAAATTATCATCAGGTCCTCCCAGCCGCTTTCCGCATGGGTTGGAACTCATGTTTCCTCGGTCCACTAGACCAGTTTCAACTACGGCCACGACCTTATTTCAAGGAGAGTTATCACATGTCCGCGCACCCGCCGTAACTGTATGTAAATTTACTAGGATTTATACTAGAGCTTACCATCTTTTGGGACGAGAAAGAAAGTACTATAAGCTACCTGGGTAGCTAGCAATTACTTATCAAAACAGTATATAATAAGCCTCGTAGCCTTAATAATATAATTTACTACCTATTGTAAAGGCCACGAGGTTCTGCCTTCCTAGACCGCCTATACGCCACGTGCATGCGTAATAATTTAGGCCGTGGCATGGAAGCCTAGAGTCAGCCGCTAGTCAGCTCGTAGAGGTAGGCAACTAAACCTTTTTACGCAGGACTTGTTACGCAAGACTTGAAGTTACGATTACGATGAGTACATGTAATGATGATCACAAAGGTGCGTAAATCGCGCAAACCGTAAGCATTGGTAGCCCCAAGCTGACGGTCTTCGCAGCTCCGCTATACACCTCGCTAGACGTGTCACATGCTTCTGCACGACTTTTGGTGCTTCGGCCTGGGAAGATTGAAGACGACGTCGAATGCAAGCTTCGGGTAGTTGACTTGGACGATGGTCCGCGCTACGAAGCCTTATCGTATATCTGGGGCGAGACTATCCAAAAGCTGACCATAACGATTGAGGGTCAGTCTGTCGTGGTGACGGATAACTTGCACTCCGCCTTGCGTCATTTGAGACATCCCGACAGAGATAGAGTCCTCTGGGTAGATGCCCTGTGTATTCACCAAGCCAATCTTGAAGAAAAGACACAGCAGGTCGGCGTGATGGGTAGAATCTTTGAAGACAGCTTGCAGTGTCTGGTTTGGCTAGGCGAAATCTCTACGAGGGCTAACGAGAAGCCCAAATACACTATCAAGGACGCAGAGGCTGCTTTCGACATGATTCGTCTGATCGCTGCTGATGAGCCAGAAGGGACCCTCCCAGCCAACTTGATCAACAGCAACGCTCGGAAAGGTGCTGCCCACGCAATTAGAGGTATGATGCTATGGGAGAACAGGTGGTGGCAGAGAATATGGACCGTCCAAGAGGCTGTTCTCCCCACAGCGAAAACCATTGTGTGGCAGACCGCCTCCGTCTCCTGGAACACGTGCGTTCAAGCCGCCAGGGGAATTATGAACCCATCGACACATCAGCGCAGGGTCATTGACCTTCTTTCCCCCGAACTCTTTTCCATAAACATTAACGAATTCATCACTCCGTTTCTCAGTCTTGAACTGGCCAGAACAGAGGCGTTGGAGCGTCCGCTGTTCACAGCACAACGATGGCGAAACCGAGAAGCGACTGATGCAAGAGACAAGGTATACGGACTGATGGGCCTACTCGATGGCGTCCATGTACCTAGCATTGATTGCGACTACACTCTATCCCCTGCTGCGGTCTTTACCAGATTCACTCTAGATCTCTTGCGTCTGGAGGAAACACTGTCACCTTTGATAGGTTTGAGAGGTGAGCCGCAGGTAACCTCTGACTTGCCAACGTGGGCGCTCGACATGGTGCGCCCATTACAGCTGGTCAATTGGGGCAATAAGTTCTGGGAGCACTTGGATCGATATAATCACTTCCGCGCCGACGGCTGTTCGAAACTGGTGTTGAATACGTCATGCGATGGCTTTATCTTGTCTCTCAAAGGAATTCCGGTTGACACTATATATCTGGTTGATGAGGGAATCGCTGCTGATGAGAGAGTCGTGATACCCGACCAAGATTTCGTGCCCATAATAAAGCGGCGCCAACAAATTCTCACCCAGTTTATTGAGAAATGGCCAAGAAATTTGGTACTAGATCGCTGTTGGAGAGATACCTTTTGGAGAACTATGCTCGGAGACGTTGTGGCCAGGGATGAGCGCGTCAAACGAAGGGCTACCTCTCACGATGAGAAGCTCTTTGACCAATTTCTCGATGATGGACAGTGGAACGAAATCGTGGAATCGCTACGATCTATGGTTTTGAATCAGGCCTTCTTCATCACACAGAATGGATACCTCGGAATAGGACCGCCGCACATTCGCAAAGGGGATGCTGTCTGGGTGCTGCTAGGTGGAAGAACGCCATTCATTTTGCGGCCTACCGAGGGAGGTTCAAGGCAAACGGGTACGCGTGAAGAGCATTCCTTTGTTGGAGATTCATTTGTTCATGGCATAATGGATGGTGAGTTATTTGCTTCGCTACGAAATGAAGTACGAGATGTTTTCTTATTTTAGAGAATATACACCATGTACTACCCCATTTCGAGTCTACATACACCTACAGGAGTGGGAATACTGCCTACTCATGATTGCCGGGTGATGATAATTTTCCTTCCTCCGACGACAGTGAGATGTTTTCAACTCTAGCCTGTTGAAGGGAGAATATTGTCATAACACCTTGCTCAACAAGTCTCCCGGAACGAGGCCGATTCCGCCATTTCAGTCAATTATTTGAGACGTATAACATTGAATTACACGCAAATAGCACCTTTCTATGCCACTAAACATCATCTTTCTTGCTGCATTCCAATGTCCAAGCATAATGGCGATCCCTCGTTGATGGCTGTTCCCCCAGCTTGGATGAAAATCTGCGACAAGACGTCTACAGACTGCGTTACTGTATCATGGTCCGTCTCAACCACGGTCGTCGTTTCAAAGTCCAGCACATCTTGGAATTCTCCGTTATTTCCCTTCCAACACTCCTCCATGTACGCCTGTCCTTTCCTCCCGATCATGTCATCCGTCTCCGCGAAATACGCCCTTACCTTGAGTCGCGCCTTGGCCCCGGATATCTCTTCCGTTCGTTCTTTGTCGGACAAGTCCCTGACATACTGCGCGTAGTCGCTGCATTTCCCCCATGACCAATTGCTCTTCTTCAAGCACTGCAGGGCCTCACTGTTTGCGCCCACCGTGTCTTCCTCAAACATGGACTTGAACACCTGCTGGTTTAGTTCTGTCTGCAGGGCTATGGGCATGCCGTAGTCTCTCTCCATCTTTCTCTGATTCTTGTCCAATGCGGAATCTTGCCGGCTCGTGCTGAGCCCACTGACACTGGACATGATGTTGGAAGCTTTCGTTACGACTGCGCCACTTGACGCAAAGGCAGGGCCGGCCTTGAGGAGAACGAACTCGGGAATGAGGTGCCAAATACTAAAGACAGATACAGGGAGATATTGTGCCATCTGCATAGAGGTAACCTTGGAATGAGAGGGGTCAATCCATGGTGCTGTATTCAGTGTTAGTCATGTGCCATAACACAGTCGGGGCTGGTCTACCTAACAGAGCCACGAACGGCTTCTCTGGGTACAAAATACCCCTGCATTGGTACAAGGTGTTTAGCAGAAATACCGTCCCTGAGCTGTGCGAGACCAAAGAGACGTGCTGTATGCCCAAGTGGTCCAAGAGACGGGGGACCAATTCAACCCAAACGGAGACGCGTTGCTGAAGCGGGACATTGGTCGATTTCCCCATACCCGGACTACATCGGAGCGCGCATCAGATCATCACGGCTTAAAGATCAGAGAGCGGGATCATGACCCACCGATCAACGATTAGAACGCGGACGCCCAGTTTCTCGGCGACGGCGTGCATGGCAACTCCAAGGTAGCGCGAAGCAAACATGCCAGGCATGTACAGGATGGTAGGAGGGGGAGAGGCCGTGCTATCCGGGCCGGGACTTCGGCCGAGATCTGCGAAACTCACGTTGAGGGCCTCGTGGTCGCTGGTGGCTGGCAGCGTGAATTCGCGGTGGAAACGAGCATCGGAGATGTAGCGCAGGGCTTCGGTCTCGGAGGATTCCTGGGAGGCCGACATGGTCCAAACAGGGTTGTCTGTATTGCTGGCTGCGTGGCGATGCAGGAAGATGGCGGGGTTGAGGTGGTTTGCGTATTTACATGGGATTTTGGTCGACTTGACAAAGGCGTCTGCCTGATTGACCTGATTGACCTGAATGGCCTGAGACGGATCACTCCACTAGGGGCTACGGATGTGGCTTTCCGAGCGGGCTCATCCGAGTTGGACGTGAAGGATTCACTGCGCTGGAAGGGTGGTACCACCGGGACTAGGACGAGGGCGATGGCCACTGAGGTGAGTTGCCTAGTTGCCTAGTGAGGCTGACAGGCAACTAACTCATGGGTCGGATACTCGTAATTGAGGTGAATGAGGTAGCCAACCAAGTAAGGTACCTTAGTTAGCTGGGGCTAAATTATCACATCAGTGAAGACGGGAACAATACACAAATTTTAGCAAATAAAACAGCACCAATAGACATGTCAGCCTAATAGAAACAGCTTCTTTAAAATAGCGCAGCTTATAGAGTTTAGCTAGGAGGGGTTTCTAATCATCTTAAACCTATCGCAAACGTTAGATCTACGCTCGTCCCTCTTGCATCTCCTCTACTACGCTCTGTTAGTGGCATGCTCGGTCGGGTAGTTGGAGGGTTACTGGGATCACTCGAAATCTCGGAGAACCCCGACATGAAGAGCAAGGGTATTGCTGACCGTGCGATACTTTCTGAAGCTGCCCTTCAAGTAGTCCTTGCCTCGGAGCATATTGAAGGGCTAACAGATGTGGTCAATAAGGTAAGATGGATCGTATTTAGCAGGTCACCGTCCCGATGATCGATCGCCTCGCGTCTGTGGTCACTCCCGTCGTGGCCAGGTGCGGCCAGGAAGTTGCTACTCAATGCACTAAGGGGAACCGTGATTATCACGGACAAGACGGCACTTGTGCTCTTCCACTTCGTGGTTCGGGAGTGACCTCACGGGACCACTCGATAGACTGCCGGCGAAGACGGCATGTTCGACTGGCTTGGCCCTGTGCTTAAGACTGCAGTCTCTGTTGCCAAGCTAATTGCCGGAATTTGCGTGTATTGTTACCAGTCTTGATTCATGACGAGTTCGTGATTGCATTCTCCTAACTGCATTCTCCATCCCCTCAGGTGCCG
>JALNIO010002338.1:4996-33565 GCA_023509875.1 Rugonectria rugulosa | reverse complement strand
GCTCCCAGGATCACAGCCCATTTGCTCCAACTCACAAGCTTTAGTGCTGTAGAGCTACATCAATGTCATAGTGAATTTCCTCAAGTTTTTCATCATAAATAGGCTACACAATGTGATAGATTGATTCTCAGAAATAACCTCAATTATTGAATTAAATATTATAACCAAAACAAGGCACAAGCGGCAATAATCAGGGGCAGCGTGCTGGCCTTTGTTTGCGTTCCGCTGTTCTGGCTACTCGCTGTCTCAGTCGAGCTACAATCTTGCTGGAAGGACGTCGCCTGACACGAGGTAGTGTCGGTTGTTTCGCTGCTGGAGCTATCGCTGCTATCCGAGTCCGAACTGGAATCACTGCTGTGGTCGTTGCCCGCAGAGCTCTTGCCCGGAACCGTGTCGGAGCTAGAAGACGACTTTGCGCCCTTGTTCGGGTTGAGTCCAGTTCCTTCAAGAGAGGCAAGGATGGTGCTCTCGTTTCCGTCCACGACTGTGTCATTGGTGGCGCGTGTGCTATTGTACGTGTAACTCTTGCCAGAGTTTGTGCCCGGGGCCGTCGTAGTATTGTAGCATTCCATGACAACTTCGGAAAAGGTGGCGTAGTAGTATCCGTAGTTCTCAATATCCTCGCTATCCCAATCAATTTCTCCTCCAGCCCAAGCAATAGTACCAGCTGCGTTGGTCGAAAGGCCGCCCGGCCACAGGGAGAGTTGGACTCGAGCGGGAGTCTGAGGAAAGTCGTAATTCTGTGTCGTCTCGTTCCAGGTGCTACTCTTCTTGAGTGTGCGAGCAAGGTCACCGTCGACATACCACTCAATCTTGTCCGGAGTCCATTTGATCTCGTAGTCATGGAAGTTTTTGTAACTGTTACTCATGGTGGCGTTGACTTCGTGTGTCGGGTCTGTCGGATGTTAGTACTTGCAAATTCTAGAAGGACAAATAGTACCCCTCCGTTCTCTCGGTAGACCTACATGTCGTTATGCCTTGGAAGAAGTAATTCGTCTGCGTGGTTTCGAGGTCCACGCCAATAAATTCAAAGTCAATCTCGTCCTTGACGTCGGAGAAGAGAATAAACGCCGTGACAACTCCTGCTCCGCGACTAGTCTTCAAGCGAGCCTTGACATTTCCGTACCACATATAGACCGTAGAAGACAGCAAAGTACCGGAGCTGTCCTTGGGCATAGTCAACAGCGTGTTGCCGTTGTAGATGAGCGGATCTCCTGACGACACCCAATCGGAGGCTGAAGAATTGCCCAAATAGTCACTTTCATCGGCAACCCTGTCCAGCGAGTCCATGGTAAGATAACGATTCTCACAAACGGGTGCCGGCATGCACGCGTCGAGGGAGTAGGACATGGTCGGATCACATCCTCCCAAGCAGTAAGCACCAACACCACATTCTCCGTAAGCTGGGTTTCATGTGAGTACAAATTGCATCTCATTAAGATTGACGTTTTCGACATACTAGAACAGCATGGCTTGTCTTTGGGACATTTGCTGTCGGCAGAGCACGTTGTCGTTGCAACGGCCAAGCTCGAGCAGAGCAGAGCGGCAATCGCAAGTGATTGGAACATTACGAATAAAGATTAAATAAGAAGTATCGACAAGAGCTGAGAGACTTGAGCGCTGGAGATTGATCTGATGCTAGATCATAAGGCGCAAGATTGTAAAGTAATTGAGCGACGTAGGGGGAAGGGGCTAATTGAAGGATGCCAAACTCCCAAATATCGATGTAAAAGAGGTACGAGGTATTCGATCGCGCAAGTCGTCCAATTCAAGCTATGTGTCGTCGAGGTTTATTCAGGAAGTTCAAGACGAAGTGATCAAGCACACCGGGTCAAAGGTCAGGATCCTGATTGTCGCGCAGCCTGGGAAATTGACGAGGATCTCAACCCCCGTGGAAGAGCGAGCGATGGTATCTGTAGAAACGAATGACTAAGGTGAGGCTGTCAACACAATACCAGCCCACGCGACATGAGAGCAAAGTGCAAAACGATCGTGGACAATGCAATGAGCAAGCAAGGAAGAGGAAGCAGAGGGGAAACAAAGAGCTAGGCCTTGGTCAATGTCATATGAACTCCAACCAAACCCACTATCCCCGGCTTCATTAAGTTACGGGGACTTCGCTTATCCGGAACATCCCTAATCAAGACTGATTGACTGACAGGAACATGACTATGGACGGATGACAGGGAGAATCAGGCTGGATGAACCGATGCACGAGGACAGAGGCCCGATAGAGCAGACGCACCCCCCAATCTCCCTAACGCTGCATCCGATTGGCTTCTCTCACGAGTCTTGAGCAGAGCAAATCCGCTGATTCAGGTTGGAACCGGGAATACGGCATATTGTGGTGGAGTCGACCGCGTCATCACAGCTTACGACGACGTGTTGAAAAATGGAGGTTAGGAATCCGCAAGGGCAGAACCCCAGGGAGATTCACAAATGTCATTGGTTGAAAAGGCAATAAGGATAGCAGCTTCTGTTACGGATAAATGAGGAGATTGCTGCCCCGTCGGCCTGCTATCTTAAAGGGGACGGACAATGTCATGGCCACCACCCACAAGCCATGTGAGCGTTCCAATAAGAGACGAGTCTTTTCCAAGGTCTAGACCTGACTGCTCCTTGTTTGTGATACCAGTTCATGAGGAAATAGACGCCGCGTCTCAGTCTCAAGAATCCCCCGCATGGCGCCCGAGGGTCCGAGAACCTATCCGAGACCCTCAAGCTCCTGCAGCAGGGGATCAACAAGGGACTGCAAGATGAGATTGCAGGCTCTGGTCTTGAAGTGGAACCGAGGGATCGGAGAGGAGCGGAGCGAATGTTGCTCCTTTCTTGTACATATAGGGCCCCTTGACAATGTGGGATGATCAAGTTTTAGGGGCAAAAACTCCGGCTCAGAGCTCGGGGTTCTGGCCGTGACAACCGGCTTAGTCAACCTCGGTAGCTATCGTGATGGTGCTCGTTATCCTGCGCAGTTGCGCAAATACAAGATGATTTGGACGAATGACCTCGAAGAGGTGTTACTATCAATGAGTATACGCGTAATTGCTTCAATACTCAAACTACTCAGACACCAGGCATTTAATTACATGACCAAATACGGCTTAAATAACACGCCAAGCAGACCTAACAAATTTTTCTACGATCGAGCCCGATCTACCCCACAGCCTAAGATCACAGCTCCAGGGTAGGGGGTTGTTAGGAATAAGAGGTCAACATTCATGTACTTGTAGACTTGGATCGTGGATAATCTCTTCAAGGTTGCAAAGTGAATTCAAGTAGAATATTCTTGTAATAAGAAGCTGTGTTGAAATTTGGCGTAAAGTGTAGTAAAGGATCTTGAGCATGATATCAAGTTATGAGATGAATCTGCGGTATTCCGAAGGGCACGCTCTTGACAACCCAGATTGACGAAGTTCTAAGGGTACGTATTTATAGAGTATACAAGATGTTTCGTGTAAATTTTGCAAATACAGTAACTTCAATGACCCAGTTTGCGCTTTAGATGCTGAACGTCGACTCAACAGTGACCAAGTATGCCTGATCCTTTTATACCCTGTACCCTACGTGACTCTCATCTTAATGTCTGCGTTCTTGGGGCGTTTCACATCACATACCGAAAGATAAGTATTCAACAAATTAGAGACCAGAAAGCCATGTCATGCGTTCGCAAATGGTACCACATTATTAGCAAATACTGCTACAAACGCCCCAAATGCACGTGTTGAAGCTGCAAATAGCTGCCAGCTCGCAAAGTGAGTATGAGCAACAGCTGTCTTCGTCTTGGTCCTCGTCTGCTAGGGGAGTACTCTCTATCTGTGGAGCATCACTCATTTCCACTCGGTTGTATTCCATTGATGATATCGTGCGGGGGGTTGGTATCAAGGTAATGAATTTAGATGAACTGTTCTCGCCTGACAAATGAAGGGTTGCTTGGGAGCGCGGAATTACCGACTATCAAAGTTGGGGTCAATGGGGTTCAATAAAGGAACGGTTAAACGGGCAGTGAGCATTTCACTCTACACTCAACTACTAGGTAGATTAAATACTTGTCTTATCAGAGGCAACATGTGTGATCCTAGGATGCACGGCCAACTTGAGATCCAGCTCGATCCCCGCCGCACTGCATAAGCCTTGATACATAAACAGTTAAAAATATCAGCGTTCCGCTGATCTAGGCACGATATTATTCAGTCAGCAGTGCCGCACTGAGGCGAAGAGGTGGGCGATCGTCAAAATCCAACCACGAGGTCCACAGTATTGTGGCTGCGCATGCTGAGTTGTTTGTTGCCTGAGCACAGCAGAACTCGGCAATTTCCGATTAAGGCCTACTGCTTAGGGACCTGCATGGTTAAGCCACGATAATGGATAGGGAGGTAGCTGCGGCTTTCTGTGCAAGTGGGTGATGATGCATGGTACTCTTCTCTCATCCAACTACTTATGAGCGCATGGAACACTTGGATTAAGCTTGTTTTGAGGCCAAAGTAATATTCGTAGTCGGTACGCAAGCTGCTGCAAAACCAATTGGCGCATAGATTATGAAGCATGCTAATGGCATTTACCTAAGTAAAAAGAGATTGCTCGTACAAATTCATCAATGAGGTTCCTGTTATCACCCTCTTCCGCGGCTATGATGCAATGCCTTGCGACCCAGACCCCCCTTCACCTCCCTCTCCAGCTGAATCCGAAGATCCAGAGCACCCGAGAAACCGAAGCAAAGCATCTGTATCGTCCCACATGCCAGCTTCAAACATTAGATTCGAGTCAAACACCTCATCGATCAGCGTCAGCGGACCCCAGTGGTGGTTGAACGGTAATCCGCCATCTCGTCTCGCGCTGTCGCTGGGCTGAGACGCCGATCTCGTTCGTATTTGCTGGAAAGCATGTCGTATGATGGCCGCCGCTTTCGTGGCCACTACACACTCATCCATGATGTCGAGGATCTCGGTAGCTCGCTCAACAAACCCAGACAAGAACTGAACTTCTTCATCATCTGCTCTTTGACCCAAGTATACCAGGATAATGGAAGTCGCAAAAGAGATGTACGTGACGTTGTAAAACCTGGTGCCAATGTTAGTGCGTCTCGACACGAATGTTGAATAGACAGGACATACCAAGTATGGAAGAAGTCGTGATTCTGGTAAATGTGGTAGATAATATCAATCGTCTGTTTAGCCGATTCTAGACATTTCTGAACTCCTTCACTCGAGGAAAAGACGGTATTGTCTCCCGGCACCGCGTTGATCAACAGGGACCCAAACATGAGTATTCGTAGATTGTGGTATCCTACATACGTCAGTCAGCCTGCATGCATCTCGGAAGACGTCCATCTTACGTATTGTCAGAACGAGTCGTTGGCGTTTGGCATACTGAGCATCCTTGACGTTCTTTAGGGATGGCCTTTGAGAAAATATTCGTGATGGCCGGATGGGCGATGGGAGATTTTCCACCCAGCGATCCAGGTCTTGTTCCAGTTGGTTGGCGCGTGCCAGCAGTTCGGGAGACGACAGGCCCGAGAGGTAAATTCCAAGACAGACGGCTCGGGTTATTCTGGAAAAGTCCACCATGTGCTTGATGATGGCGCAATGAGAGGGCTCCAGGAGCTCTTCTTGCTGACACACAGCCGACTCTGCCTGCATCTCCCTAGTCACCGGGAAGCGGCGGTTGTGGTACAAGTCTGAGCCGAGAGTGTCTGGTCTTCCCATAGCAAAGGACATTTCCCTGAGAAGATTAGTTGAGTCACAAAAGGTTTCACGCAAATACATACATTTCCAGGGAGTATAGACCCCTGTAATTAATACGGTCAGTAGATGTTGTCGTCAGCATCGGATAACACTTACCACCATGTTCTAGACTCGGCTTTGAGAGTTTCAAAGCTCTTTTGTGTGCGTGTGGAAGGCTCCCTGTTGATTCCAATGGCCAAGGCTGTCCTCACAGCCTGACCAACGTACATGTATGCCCCTGTCTTATTCAGCAAGTGAAACCAGGAAAGAGGTTTTGGGTGCTTACAGTGAGGATTAAGCTCGTTTTGGCAGATTTTGGCCTGTTCACGATCTATTAGAGTAGATACTCAAGGACAGACAAGTCGACTCACAAGAAAGAAGTAGCATTGCACCATTTCCAAGTCGGTCACCATCCCCAGGCGATAACAATGACTTAATGCTTCATCAAAGAACTTACGACTCCATTGTCGGTTAGTAATACCATCAATGGGTTCTTCTTCCCTGACGCTCATAAGCGCTCCGAGAGAGAGGATGCTGTAGTACAGCGCGATGAAACTGCAGGTTTGCGAGGCCTCGGTTCCTGCCCAAAGCTGCTCGCATCTCTCCAAAAACCTTTGTTTGTCAAGTATCGGATGGATGTAATGGTTTGACGAGAAGAAGCCGTGGATAAAAACACTGCACTTGTGGTAATGTACCGACACACCAGGAGTCAGTGGTGTAGCATGGGAGCTGATGGTGCGCCGAATGCCATCCATCATTCCGGGGGCAAACCGAGGATTGTGAAGATTGGAGATGATTGAGCCGCTGTCCTGCTCTTTCTCTGGCGACAGCAGCTCATCGTCTTCGTTGCGCTGGACGCGTGAGAGGAGGGCGACGGAAGATGAGCTACCGTAGAATTCGACGCTGCGAGTGTGCAGGTTGACTGCGGAAACTTCTTGCGCAGGTTGTCGAGAGCTGGAATTTGGTGATGAGTTTTGATACGCCCAATCTTGGCTCGCACATGCTGATCCAGTCACAGGAATGTTGACGCTCGACGTTCTTGGCGATTCCGTGTTGGAGGAGACACCGCCGGGAGTCATGGCGGCCGTTGCGGTGGTTTCTCGCGATGCGCTCGAGCCCTGCGTTGAAGCCTTTAGGCTCTTGACCTGCTCTTCTAGTTGTTTTACATATCTGAAGACGACCTTAGCGTTGCTCGTCAAGGATCTAGGAAACATACGTACTCTGGATTGAACCGTTTTTTGAGAACGGAGCCGTTTGAGCCGCGATATGTGCATTCAACGTTTCGTTCTGGCTGTATCAGTGAGCCGTCGACTGCTCATTGCCAGGGCACTTACGTCGGCAATAGCTGCAGGGGTGATTCTCATCACATTTGTTCTTCTTAATGCGACACAGCTCGCAAGCAAGGACGGCACGAGGGCGACGGGTTCTCACCCTGGGTCTTTGCATCTCGTTTGACCTGTCCATGACTTCCTGGGTTCCGCAAATGGGGAGAAAAGTTGATCATCGCCACCGAGATGGAGAAGGAAAAGTCGGGAGGTGCAGATGGCGACGCTGGCAATGCGGAGAACTGGCGCTAAACTAGGACAGGGTGCGGGGATGGGACCATTGGGCATCAGATATGATACAAGTCAGAAGAGTCATCTTAGTATGCATCTTGGGTCTAGAGTGAGAGGTAACGCGTCGACTTTGGTCAGCTGCCCTCATGAAATCGTTCGAGATGCATCTCTGGCTGGTAGAGTGCCAATGCTACAACAGCAGCTACGAAATAGGTAGGTAAGTAGAGATGGCTTGTTCTACTATCCAGTTTATAGAAGTTGGCTGCCAAAGCGCCTCACGTCAACGGATGCACTATTCACGGGATGATATCAACATGCAGCCCCGAAGTTGGACCCTTATTTATTGTCAAAAAGATATAAATATACAAAACGGATCGAGATTCCTCCTCTTGACCTTTTTCGACAAACTGTACAGCTCTGCCATGTCGGATCTCGTTACCCCGCAAGTCGGATTTCCCGAAACCTAGAGAGACGAAGCCGACCAAGGACCTCGGCTTCTCCGGTTGAGATGCTACCCATTCATACATATCGTTAACCGAGAACTGATGATCTATTTCCTTATGAATTTCTCAAAAGATGCAAAGAATGAACCTTGTGTGTCTGGCCAGAGTTCTCTGGGAAAGGGATTGTCTCATTAACCGACAACTGTCATGACGCTATCTAGACTACATTTACGCAACCTGTACCTCTCCATGTTGCGACTGAAACATAATAGTAGTAATCAAAATGCTGAGTAGCCTAAAATATTAGTTCATTTGATCAAGCTTTGTAGAAAGTCGAATCCCTGCCTCTGAAGTTCCCATGTCTGAGACCCGACCTTCATTTTCGCCGCAAATGTGTGCCCCTCTCCCGGAATCTCCTTCATCTCACATTTGACTCCTTTCTCTACCAATTTTGAATGCAAAGCCTGACTAAGATACAAAGGAACCATTCGATCTTCCTGGCCGTGAGCGATAAAGGTAGGCGGAAAAGAGGACGTGATATTTCTTGCAGGGTCGACCAAATCCCATTCAGCAGATGGAAAGATGACGTCCATTACCTTTCCATTGGCAATCTGAGTGAATGCGTATGCGTGTCTTGGATCGTCAAATGTTGGAGGCCCGACTTGTTGTCCCTCGAGCGATACGCCACTGGTGATGGGGACCGGGTGTTGGCCGAAGACCAGATTGATGAAATCTTCACTAAGGTCCCCAGGAAGATTTGCTGCCACTTCTGGCAGTTTGGTTTTCCAGAAGGAGTCAGCAAAGTTGCAAGGGCCGTACATGTCGAAAATACCGGCTACCGGTCGAGGTACTCCAAAACCCTCGCAAAAGGTAAGAATAAGGCTCGAATGTGAGGGGAAAGGGCGGTACTCACCAGACTCAGTGCCAGTGTGCCTCCGGAAGATGTTCCAAACGCGAATACATGATCCAGATCAACCAAAGTTTTGCTTGCAGTCTGTACTGAAATAGTCGTTTGCAGTTCGCCTCTATAAATCCACTCTAAAAGATCACGACAATCCTGCATGGGGCCTTCCAGTAGATTGACTTGCGGACAGAGGCGATGATTTGGGACAACGACAATCCAGTCCCGACTCAAGCAGTCAGCAATCTGATCTCTGTTTACCATCTTGGAGGACCCCAACATGAATGCACCCCCATGAATATTGATCACTGAGAGGGGTTAGTCATGGGTTAGAATGATAACAGCAACCACTTACAAACGGGGTATTTTTGGTCATGCTTCAGCACGGAAGGCAAGTAAATGTCTGCATCAATCTCTTGCTCGCCCAGGACCTTGTACACCGCTCGAAAGGACCCAAGGTCTGCCATGATGATGGGCTCTTGTCAATGATTTACTCAGTGAAGCACTCCGGATGGAACCTTCATAATAAATATCAAACATCTTGTTATTTCAACGCTACCCTTTCCCCGCATCATATGCATGTCCACGGAGGAGAACGGGTAGACGTGGGGCGGGATATCCGGTCTCCAACGCCAGGATGCTCGGGAGATCCGAATGGCGCTGAGAAGATTCAACCCCACATTCCGGTGGTTCAATCCGGGGGAGATGTTGTAGCTTGGATGGAGGAAGATGCATCATATAAGTATCGACAATGAGTACCTTGCCATGCTGGGCGAGGAACAACTCCATGAACCCAACTGATCATATTCCAAGACGCCTCTGTACAAACACTCTCATACCTCAAGTTTAGACAAGTCTACACATCTTGCTTTGAAGCACACTCAAAATGGGGATCCCCGTACAATCAACCCCTCCGGATGCTCGGACAAACTACATCATTGACCAACTCGAGGGGGAGCGTATCACCATTCCCGGCAGCAAAGGCACCTTTAGGATCCTTGCTTCGTCGAAGCAGACTGATGGCGGCATCGCCGTCTTTTCGAGTGGTGCCGTGCTCTCCGACGCCCCCGGCTTCCATTGGCACAAGGAAGCCCATGATGTCTTCCTTGTGACCAAGGGCTATCTGAAGCTATGGAATGGAGATAAGTGCAGAATCATGGGTCCAGGAGACTTTGCATACGTTCCACCCGTGAGTATTTCTGACTGATCACTGAGGATTATGGCATTAATTGCAAGGTAGACTGTAATTCACAACCCAGAGCTCCTGGGTCCTCATACCGAGACCCTGGGCCTGGTCGCTCCCGGTGACTGGATCGACTTTTTCAGATACGTTGGCGAAACCTACGGAGGCGTTGTCGTACCAGAAAACGACAATCGAGATCTCAAGGCCCTGCTGATCCCCAAAGTCATGGCTGCCAAGGATCGGTTCGACGTTCACTTTGTCAGAGACTATCAGCCTCCCGAAGTCAGCGATTGGTTGGATACAGAGAATACGCTTCCTGATCCGCTTGAGCCGTATTTTCTGCGCGCCAACACAGGCCCCAGGTGGCTTCTGGGGGGCGTTTTGTCCCGGCCTTTTATTAATGCTTCTCAGTGCAGTGAGAAATTCGCCATCTCAAGCATTGAGTCTTCAAACCAGTACAAGTCTCTGAATCAATGGTTCACTTTCCAAAAAGTAGATCACTGCTTCTGTGTAATGGAGGGCTTGCTCAAGATCAAGATAAAGGGAGAGGAGGATTGGAGCCTTGTCCGCGAAGGCCAAACAGTGGTGCTGGCAGCTGGGCAGACGTGGACTCTTGGCTTCGAAAGTCGATATGTGCGATTCATTTCGTTCACAAATGGACGGGGTATCGAAGAGGTTATCCAAACGGCTGGATCATCTTATGAGAGCTTTGTTATCCCGGAGGAGGAGCAGCCAGTAGATGAAACCGCTCTGCAGGCGTCGTGTGGTCAGCTTGGGGTGCAAGTTGAGGTTGTCGGCGCTTGATGCCAAAATGAGTGCCAACGACTTTGCTGAGTGTAGGGTGCCAAACGGCGTCCATCATGGGGTCCAATCAACGAAGCTTCTACCGCTACATGTTTGAGATAAGATGAGATTTATCCTAATAATTAACCATGTATTTAGTTGCTGTCACAGAACGATCTTCTAACCTACGTAGCGTTCGGATCATCGTGCCGCGTTGTGGGAGTACCAAGAGCATGCCAACCCTACGGACGAACCATCCCATCTAATCTACTAATTTCGGTGATGTGCCTTTAATGTTACTCCAGGCCTGATTAATCCACGAATACCTCATTGATCCCGGGCGAATATCTGCAGTTGTCTGCGTGGCCGGGCTGAGCAGAACTCGACGCTGATTCGTGGGTTCCCAAAACACCGTCTCAAACAAGCGCTATTGCAGATTCAGCCGCTTTCGAGCATGGGCTGAAACGAATTCAAGAGAGATTGATTACCTAGGGGCTCGAAAAACGCGGACTTTTGGTGCAGAATCTGGTGGTGAAGCAGCCCGCTCGACCCGGTATCCCAGCCGTTTGTGTGGGGCGACGGTGCCGAGTTCCGGGTGAGCTCTCATATAAGTGAATCAAGAGTGAGGCTTTGGGCAGTGTTCTGTAGCTTTCTGTTGTGTGTGTTTTGCTGCAGGTGTCGTTCGTTTGATAATTTATTTTCATTTACATTCATTTATTTTCCTCTCCTTTGCTTTGACTATGAAGTCATTCTACCTTCTTTCAGCGGCTGTGCCGTCTGTTCTCGGCTGCTCCAACTGGCGCTCGCATGCTTGTGGTGGAGCGTTTGTTTCGTCTGCGGATGCTGCCTCGAGTTTCTGTGCTACGTTTACCTCTGGCGTAGCCACTGCCACTGATTCAGTGCCCTCAGCCTTCCTCTCTGCCTGTGACGGCAGCGTTAAGCATCTTTCTAGCGCCTGCGCTTGCTACGTGACCGCCGGATCTGGAGATGGAGCTGGTACTCCCTCTGCTACGTCGACTCCTGCTGGGACCCCGGTCGCTTCCAGCGCTTTCAGGCCCCAGTTCTCGTCCGTGAGTACACCTGTGGCCACCTTTGTCACTTACACCAAGGCCTCCGCCTCCGAGTCTGCTTCGGTCTACAACTCTGAGTCCACTGCCGTATCCGAGCCCGAATCTACTCCGGTTTCCGAAGTTGAGTCTACCTCGACTGCAGATGAGTCGACCTCGGCCGCTGCTGAGGAGTCAACTCCTGTCGAGTCTGCTTCTGCCGTCGAATCCACTGCCGCCGTCGAGTCTACCGCAGTCTCCGAATCTTCCGCGACGACTGCTGTTGCCGATGCCAATGCTTGCACTGTTACCGAGTATGCCCAGATATCCTCGGCTGTGGCAAGCTGCACCGACATCGTCCTGTCCGGTGTCTCCATGCCGGCCTCTTCCACCCTGGACCTCCAAAGCCTGCAAACCGGCGCCACCGTAACCTTTGCAGGAACCACCACCTTCGGAACGACTGCGGATGAGGACTTTGATCCCATTGTTGTTTCTGGACACAGCGTCACCATTACTGGTGCTTCTGGACATGTCATCGAGGGCAACGGCGCTGCGTACTGGGATGGAGAGGGTTCCAATGGTGGAAGTTCCAAGTAAGCCACCCAGCATACCCTGTCAAGGTAGATTAGACGCACTAACGTTACCCCAGACCGGACCATTTCTTTGTCGTCAAGAAGATGTACGACTCCAAGATCACGGGACTCAACATCAAGAACTGGCCAACGCATTGCTTCTACGTGAACGGTAACTACAACCTCGAGATGAGTGACATCACTCTCGACAACTCGGATGGTGATGCAGCCAACTCCGAGAGTGACGGCGACCCGGCTGCGCACAACACCGATGGATTCGACATTTCCTCCTCGGACACTGTGACGCTCTCCAACATTTGGGTCCATAACCAGGACGACTGCGTTGCGGTAACATCTGGCTCCAACATTGTCATTGAAGACATCTACTGTTACGGTGGTCACGGTCTCAGCATCGGCTCCATCGGTGGCAAGAGCAACAACACGGTCGATGGCGTGACATTCTCCAACGCTCAGGTCGTCAACAGCGATAACGGTGTCAGAATCAAGACCAACAGTGGCGAGACGGGCACCGTTAACAATGTGACGTACCGTAATGTGACCATGTCCGGCATCTCAACGTACGGTCTCGACATCCAGCAGGACTACCTCAACGGCGGCCCGACTGGCGATCCCACAAACGGTGTGACCATCAGCGGCATCACGTTTGAGGATGTGACGGGAACAACCAATAGCAGCGCCTACAATTACTACATCCTGTGCGGTGACGGATCGTGCTCCGACTTTACCTTTACGGACGTGAGCATTACTGGAGGTAGCAGCGGAGGTAGCTGCAACTACCCTTCATCAGGATGCCCTTCTTAAGGAGCCATGGGTGTTACCCCAGCTTTAAGAGTGTTCGGCAATGGGTTACTGTATCATAGCTTCTCTTCTGACCAACATTTTGTACATATCATGACCATTCTGCAAGTCAAATACATACTAGTAGAAATGCACCTCGGATCCGCCGCAAAGCTGACGCCCGCTCGCAATCTTAGCTCCGTGACCGGCTTGCACAATTAGCTCCGGGGGAACGTGAAGAGCCCTGAAGGGCTAATGTAAGCCCTTTGCCGTGTTTGTATATCGTGTCATCCAAATGCTACGACATTGGCCTCGGATTGCGCCTCTAGATGCCAGATCCGTACTTCCAGAATTAACTCTACCGTTGATGCTTGATTCCTGCTTACATATGCACAGTACGTGATGCCTGAAGCGGGTCAGAAAGGATCATGGGAGTGGAGAGATTGGCCCTCACATGAAGCAAAGAATCCTCCCGGTCTGCAAGGGTGAAGTGGACTGGCTTGCCTCAGACCGCTCTCAACATGAGCTGCATCAGTAGATTAGGCATCCGGATAGACGTGATATTTGCCCATCTCGTTCCTGCCTTTTTGACCCCGAGACCTGCAACATGAATGCGGCAAAGCTTGATCTCGGCAGTTTTCGAGAATAGGCTGAAGTCATCCTTGCAAACCATGCCCTGCCCAGACGGCACTGCTCCCGTCAGTTCACTGCCAAGCTCGGTTTGCCGTTCGGCCAAGACTCGGAGCGCAGTGGATAAAGGCCTTAACTCCAGGGCTGTCGTCACGAATCATGTTTCTCGCGCATCCCAGCTGAGACCGCCCATCTCCCCCCCTTGCCGGTCGCCACCCCCCCGTCCAACGTTTCCTACCCACTAACGGAGTGGGAAGAGATGCGGCTTTTACCAGGTTGCCCAGGTTGCCAGGCCCTGTAGTTCTAGAGCCGCACTAAGTAGAGGCACTAGACTGAAGACTGCATCTTCTCCCCCTTGCCGGTACGACGTCACTGTCGCAATTCTCCGCTCTCGAGATTTGTTTTCTTGGTCAGCTCTCGCTTCAGAATCTTCACGATGCCTGCATTTTGCAGATGCTGACGACGTCAGATGACAAGACAGATTTCGACAAAGAGCCCCGGGAAGCGAGTTTGCAGTCCCTGCAGTCTCGTACCCCCATTGCCAACCTTGCCCGTGGAATGCGAAACCGATTGAGTTCTAAGCCGTCCAAGGGATCAGCGGTGTTCTTGACTCGCTACGAAAGGTCCAAATCGCTCTTGCTTGCCGGTTTAGATCTGACGACTTGCGCTATTTTTCAAGCTTTCCAATCCATAGCTCTCTTCCCATCTTGCCAATCCGGCCAACCAGCCCAGCCAGCCCCTCCGAGATCTTCTCGTGCAGATGGCCATTGCTCTCGTTGAACCAGGTCTTTCTATCCACTTGGCCCCAAGAAGCCCCGAGAAATCACCGTGCCGACTACCCGGCCTCTGCTCTCAACAGTTGAACCATCGCGACGTGGTCATAGCACGACCTCAGGCGATGTCCACAGTAGCCAACAGGAACTCCGAGGTTTTTTTGCCTCAACCGGTTGCTTAAGCACTACTCGCCATTGGCGTACCCCCATCCCCGACTCGCAAGGGCCTCCTTTGGCCCATGCCATTGAGAGTCTCATGGCCCATGGGGCTCCGCATGACCTCCCCAGAATGTGGAGGGAAAGCCGAAGTCCGTGAGTCGTGGCCGCGAGTACCAAAGTATATGAGACTCATCAAGGCCCCTCGAGTGACGTTCCCTTGTTCCCTTCATGCTTCATGCTCCCCTTGAGAGATACGGTCAAAGAAAGGGAAACTATGTCGTCGTCAACCTTCCTCAACGCCAGCGGCAAGGCGCTCAGCATCCTCCAGCTTGCCCTCATTGTTGCGCCGTCCTTTATCACCTTTGGATACAACCAGGCCGGAATCGGTGGTCTTCTGACTGAGGAGGATTGGGTCAAGACGTTCCCCGAGATTGACACGGTCAACTCAGAGGGCTCTGAAAAGAGCAAAAAGTCTACGCTGCAGGGTTTCGTCGTGGCCACCTTTGTCATTGGCGCTCTCATCGGTGCCTTGTCATGCTCGTACTCGGGTGACAAGTTTGGTCGCCGAAATGTCATCTTCTTCGCCGCAATCTGCTCCCTGATTGGAGAAATCCTCGAGGCTACGTCTTTCGGCCTCGCTCAGTTTATCGTGGGCAGAGTCATCATCGGCTTTGGCGTTGGCCAGTTGAGCTCCATTGTTCCTGTATGGCTCAGTGAAACATCTGATGCCAGGAACCGAGGTCGTCACGTCGTCCTCACCGGACTGTTCATGTGTCTGGGCTACACTCTCGAGTCATGGCTTGATCTGGCCTTTTTCGAGTTTCATCATGGCGCTGTCACCTGGCGACCACCAATTGCCATTGGCATCGCTTTCTCACTCATCGTCATGGCTTCCATCTACAAGCTCCCCGAGAGCCCTCGATGGCTTGTTCTGAAGAATCGTTCGGACCAGGCCGCCTACGTCATCTCTGCCCTTCGTGGTCTCCCGGAGGATTCATTGGAGGTTCAGGCTGAGCTTGCTGGCATCGAGCACTCGTTGGAAGAGACGAGCCAAGGCGGTGCCAAGCTGCGCGACATGCTCACCATGGGCGAAGAGAAGCTTCTCTACCGATTCGGACTGTGCATTCTGCTCCAATTCTACCAACAGGTAATTATTCACTCACTCTCCATCGTCGCACATTTTGCTAACTTTCCTTCTCAAAGATGTCTGGTAGTAACTTGGTTTCCGTCTACGCCACGACTCTCTTCCAGTCCAACCTCGGCATGAACAGCGAGACGTCCCGTATCCTTACCGGCGGTGCTCTCACGTGGAAGTTTTTGTCTTCCTTTGTCGCATTCTTCACGATTGACCGATTCGGTCGTCGAGCTGTCTTCATCGTCAGCGGTGTCGGCATGTCTGCCTGCATGATTGCCCTCGCCATCACCACCTCTTTCGGAAGCGAAAACAAGCCTGCCATGATTGCTGCCGGCTGCTTCATTTACCTGTACAACACTTGGGTTCCCATTGGTTTCCTCGGCGCCAACTTCCTCTACTGTGCCGAGGTTGCGCCCATCCGACTTCGTATGGCCATGTCTTCGATCTCTACAGCCAACCACTGGCTCTGGTATGCACACCCACCTTTCTACCGTTAGGATGGCAGAAGGCTAACGGAATTCTAGGAATTTCATCGTTGTCATGGTTACCCCAGTGGCAATCAACACGATTGGATGGCAGTACTACATCGTATTTGCCGTCATTGCGGCATGCATTCCCATGTCCGTCTTCTTTTTCTTCCCGGAGACCATGGGTCGCAATCTCGAGGAGATTGAGCTCTTGTTCAGGGACTCACCGTCAGTGTGGTCCACTGTCAAGTTTGCCAAGAACAGGCCGATTGCCATGCCGCAAGAATTCCTTGCCAAGGACAAGGCGCATCATGTAGAGGCAACCGAATAGGTTTAGAGGGAACGGTTCAACAGATCAAACTGTATATAAGCGATGACTACTATCACATGAACATGAATGAGAAACTTTACGGCTAATGGGCAGTTTCATTTTCTGAGTATCAAATTTTCTGTCAATTATATTCTTCGCAGACGTGAGACAAGAGGTTACATATTGGCGACGCTTGTGGTTATTGATGTCACCCATGACATTTTCCCTTGGCTGGGTTGGCATGACGGACCGAGACCAAATTTGATACTCAAAGTGAGAACAATAAATATTTAACTCTACCAGCCAAATGCCTCTTCAAAATACTGGACACTGTCATCCTTATCGTGCATCGATCGATAGGTCGCGTCTCTGGCCGTGTCAGCCAGGCCAGCAGGACCACACACAAAGACAGCAAGTCGTGAACCACTATCTGAAGCGCTCGCTGCGGCTTTTGTAATGATTGAATTGACGTCTGGACGGCTGTGCAGAATTGTAGGATCTCTCGTGGCTGTTTGTGTGGAGATCGTTTGTGATTCTTTGGCCAACACGCCTTGACCTATTTCTTTTGACTCGAGCTGCTCTGATACCGAAGACGGAGGTGAGCCGGATGACTGTTGCTCAGATGAGATGTAAAATGTGGCACTGACATCCACGCGAGAAAGAGCTTCTTGGAGTGGCCCTTCAGCGAGGAGTTTGACGTATTCTTCCCTCCGGTCAGCCCACACCAAGGTGATACTCCTTGTGTGTGTTTGTGATTGCGAAGCCCGTTCAACATGGTCAATGAGATATGGTACAATGGCAGCAATACCAGAGCCACCAGCAATGAGCAAAACCTCCTCGAAAGCCCACAATGGCTCAGTTTGTCCGTAAGGACCCTCCAAAAGAATGGTCGTGGAAACAGAGTTCCCTGACTGAATGCACTTCTTTCTGATTTGGTCGGTCCATCCTTTATGGGGTCGGACATAGAAAGTCAAGGCCAGCTCATCCGAGTCTGCCTGTGAAGGCGAAGCTTCACTTGCATCTTGGTGCGTGGTCTCCCAGGATGCCAGAGTGAAGGGATGATTCTCCCAGCCTGTCAGCCGAAACGGCTGGTAGAGGAAATAATGCTGCCCAGGTCCAGGTGCAAGGCGTCTAGTAGTTGGTACAATTCTAAACTCCAGAATGTTCGCTCTTTCATGATATTTTGCTGATGCCCTGGTGTTTGAAATTGTTTTTCCTCTTTGGAGACTGACGTGAATGTTGCAGTACACCAAGCGAACAAATCGTAGGAGCCGATCAAAGCACCAGATTGCAACTGGTGGCCAAAGATATGGGTCATATTGTCCGGTGAAGATGGACGTGTGACTGGCAGAGGTCAGATCAGTAGTAAGACTCAATCATTGGATTCAACTTACTAGAAAAGAGCAACAATCAAGACCACAGATAGAACAATATGAACGAGTAGAAATGACTCGTAAAGCTTGTGACAGAAGAATCGAAATGAGAACAAGACAAGAAAACTCATGACAATGCAGCCCTATTGTAGCTTCATTAGTAAACAGCTTTTAGAGGAGATAAGACCAGCAGACTGACAACGACGCCAAGATAGAACCATGGTTGTTTATAATACTCCAGATAATACACCCCTGGAGTCTTCAGTTAGTTTAAAGACTCGAACTGGCAGATGGATCAAATTGGAAAGAATAGGCACATACAGTTACCCGACTTGCGATAGAAGACAGTGTATCCGATGGAATGAATGATGGCCTCCAAGGTAGCGACACGAGCGACATGTCGATGGAACAGGTTGAACGTTGAATAGTTCCATCCCGTGAGCCAAATGAAGATGTTATTTCGGCCGCTGAACATCCAAAGAATTGGCAAGTTTGCGTATGCGATGATACCGGTTCGATCCGAAACGTAGCGCCAGGTCTGCCATGATACTGTAGACCAACTGAGAGTGTTAGCATGGTTCACATCACATGGACTTACGGAGATGCTAATATAAAGGCGAGTTGTATGTACTCACTATAGATTCCCTGTGAATCCTCTGATGTTGACGGCACAGAGAATGAAACTCATAGCCCAGAACAGATATACCACAATTGACTCCAATCGAGTTGGAATCGTGCACCCAAAGACAGGCTCCCGACGATACGGAGATAAGACACTTGGCGTCGTGAGGTGCTTTCTTACCCATGAAGACAATACTCGCAAGGCTTTGGGGGCGTTTGCAGATCTCGCGATGCGGCGATTATCACTACTGCCGTTGTCTTCAGCGTGAAGAGAAGTCCTGACGAATCGTCGTTCTTGGAAAAGGGTTATCAGGCGGTGCATCATTCCGATGAGAAGTATTCCGCCCCAGAACCCATAGGACGCCCAGCTTCAGGCGCATAATCAGCAATCTTTCGCAAAAAACAGTCATGAAATCTTTATCAAACGTGAAAAAGAAGATTCGGATTTTTCTTACCCATATTCGGCATGCTTTCGCTCCTCGAAATCCCAATCATCCTGGATGAGTTAGCAAGACTAGAATCAAAGTGAAGATGGATCAGGAAAGAGTGGTCTGGTACTGACACACCTCCGTTCTATAAGCCAAGGTGAAGAGAGCTTTTGAAATGAGGACTGGTGTCGAGAAGTTGGATGTTCCAGTAGTATCAGCCAGCCCAATAACTTTCATGTGCTGGATGGCAGTCTCGGTCGTATTTACAGCAACAGCGCTCTCATCCAACAAAGTACCTGTGCTGTACTCTAAGCAGTACTTCTTCCATATCTTTATGCCGGATTGTATCTCCCCCGAGCTGCAGTACACCTTACTTGCGGCATACATCGAGGCGACCTTGAGAGGATTCTGACACAAGCTGCCATAGTAATCCCCGTACCCAACGCCATCGAATGAGATATCACCGTAGATATCAGTCAGAGCAACAATGCATTCTTGCTTTTTGGAAATTGTATAGGACGTGACCGAGCCTAATAGGCTGGAGAAGAGAAGGGGGTATGCCACCAAAGAATGAAACATGGTGAGACGGGTCAAGTGGCCCATGAGCGCTTCGAGATTTTAAATTGGCACGGAGACTGCTACTGAAGTACAACTCGAAGATCGTCCCAAGCCACCTTATATACATGCTTTACTGTTACTCTCCTTGTGATAGCGTGCCACCTCCAGTGCAGGAATCGCCGTGTCCCCCACCTCCACGTCTCACAATTCCTCTCACTGTGTACGGCAATGTCGTAGCATGGGGTGCGTGGGGAAGAAAAGCTTGCAAAAGCTTGACTGGACTTGGCTCTTACACCTGGACGCAACTCAGGGTACCTGGTGGGTAGGGAGTTCGGCACTCGCTGCAAGAGACCCTTGGCGAACGACTCAAGCTTAGCCAACTGCAATGGCAGTTAGCTAACAAGCTTACAGGGTTACAAGGGCCATGGATGCACCAATATCTTATCAGATCATCTAATCCGTCCCACAATCCTGTGGAGTTTGTGGCCGTAGTGTTATACACTTGTGCTCATTCGACAAACCCAGCATGAAGGTTAGACGTTACCCAATGGCAGAAGTTGAGAAAACTTTTGAGAAAGACGGAAGCATTCCGCAACGGATGTCGGCAACGCACCAAGGCGCCAGGTAGAGGATAGTTCGCCAACAACCGGCATTTCAATTCCGTAAAGACATCCTATCCATGCCGGTTCTTGCTGTGGTTTCATCCTAATTCTCTTCAGCCTCACGCTGATCGACTGCCATGGAGAGCGGCACAATTCCACACTGTTCGTTTCATCTTTTGCAACCGGCACCCCCACGGTTAGATACGAAGCTGACGGGTTAACCGTAACCAGCAACTTTAGGCTTGATTGGCAGGAGCAGCAGACTCAAATTCATCTCGCTAACAAGTGACCAGGCAATGAACCTTTGGCTTGGTGCACAGAATACGAAATGTAGGTTGTTGATCACTTGGTGCATTCATCTGGTTTCCGTACTACATGAGAGGGAATACGATGAGTTCCACAACTGGTAAGCACGACAATGAAAAAATTTAACTTTGATGTATTTGCCAGCTTTGGCTCTCCTTCCATTCTTGCTCTGATGTCAACTACATGCCTTGGTTGATTAGGAACTCCTCCATAGCCGCCTCGGGGCAACCCAGGCAGCGGGTCCGAGATAAAGCTAGGCCTGAAGGCAACCATTTCAGCATCGGCGTTTATGACTTAATTAACTTAGTGCGTGGAACGTTGCTTAGTTGTTGAGTGGTCATCAGGTCTTGTTCAACTCGAGGGTGCTACTTGTGTGGCTCCTGTGAGCATGCGGCCAGAAGGGTTGGCTTGAAACGACGAGACTACTTGGGCCGAGACCTGGTGGCATTGCAACCAAAATTTTGCAATTGCTGAATTGATGATTGGATTATTCAATGATCCATCTGGTCCACTGAAGGCCTCAGCAGGCCGTGAATGATGAAGCGCGTTCGATTTCGAGTGTTAGAAGAGGATCTTCAAACCATCATCACCTACTAGAACGGAAAGAATTCCAATGATCAAACCCAGGCACCAAAAATAACGGGACCGTTCATGACTGGTGCTGATAAATGCGTTGCATCTGAAACGTGTTCTCATGGTCGTGCTCTTCCGCCACACAATGCGCGAGTCTGAACCTCGAATTGGGAAACTGACTATCGCGCCCTTCAGCAAAGCCAATGTAAAGGATCTTGTGACATCTGGCTCCCCCACCCACGCAAAGTTCTTCCTGATGCTTGGGTGATGATCCGCATAAGCCGGCGCAAGTTTCGCCCATCGGCGCTCAGCAAGAACGGCTGATCCGGATCAGATTAGATAACTTTTGAGCTAAATTTTTTGCTTAATGCATCGCGGCCAGTTGGAGCACAAGGTCGTGCGGGGGATCGGCCACGGTCAGCACACAATCACTAACAGAATTATGGCTATTGATCCGTTTGGCCGGTACGAGATGCCTGTTTTGGAAGTCATGGCTGCGTTCTAAAGGACCCTGAAATGCGTGAATTATCTTTGGCATAATAAGAAGAGCTAAAGATCAGGTGCCGATTAGCCGTCGGTGCCGTTGGAGCCGTCTATTCCGCGGTGGTTTGACATGGCGGCAAACGGCTCACGATCCCCACTACCCTGTCCTGACCTGAGGCCTCGATGGAACGGAGTAGAGTATTTCTATCCGAGTAGGTACGGTCCGCTTAGTCAAGTAAGTAGGCACGTGAAGGGGAAAGCATTCGAGTTTGATACGTTCTAAAGAGGGGTGACATAAAGTCTGGCTCTTGAGGTAATTCTAGGATGTTCCAAATATGAGTACCTAGGTAATTGAAACAGCAAGGATGGTCACGATGTAAGAAGTAACAAAAGGATGCTGAAGCCGAGATAAAGACCTAATACTCCGTTTTGGCTGTCATAATACTACCCAAATCTATACAACCTGGGCCCAAAACCTTTTGTAATGAGGAACATCTCGATCACGGAGCTCTTCTTCGCACAGAGCAATGAACCAACCTCTCGACAGCTTCTCAATGGTACAAGTACATTCATGCCAACCACTTCTCATCTTCTCGAATTCTTCATCAACGACATCGAGTGAATGTCCGGCCCATTTCCCGACATTCATAGAATCAAATGGTCCACTGAGGCGACTCAGCGTATCGTCGGACACTCGACCTCTCAACGAATTGTCCCACTGTACCTCAGACTCATTGTCGTCTTCGTCACCCCAGGAAGGGAACTTCTTTCTCGAGTATTGATTAACGCTCCAACCGATCAGCCACATGAGAAGGATGTCCAAGGTCAACCAACGGCTTCCAGCCAGAGCCACAGTGGTTCTCTTGGCATCTGTTAGGTCCTGCACGAATTCCATGCGGATGTACTCCTTTGTGGTGTGATTGCGTAGATACCATTTGCCGCCACTGGCGGTTGCATATGGATCAAGGCAGGAAGCCATTGCTGAGTGAAGTTCCCTGGGAATGCCACTGGAAGAAATAACCTTTCGAAATTCGTTCTGATAAGACCCATGAACCGGTGGTGACGCTTCGTCGTAATCCTCCATGGCAGTCCGGACCCAGTATCGGGGTGGTGGCTTGCAGCATATGAAATCTACGAGGTTGAAGTCATGGGAGAGCTCATGGTCGGGCTTTGTGTCTGGAAAAAGGTCGTACATAGCTTGCGGAAGCATGGTCAAGTTGGATCCGGCCAAAATGATGGGTGTGCCGGCCCAAGAGAAATTCTTGCGCCATGTGTTGTCAAGGTCCCGGATTATCCAAACGGCGTGGTTCCAAAGAGTCCTGGAGGCAAGGCCAAGGCAAATGAAATCCCGTGGGCTGAGCGTGGAAATTATTTTTCTCAAGATCTCCGGGGGAAGTCTCTCCAAGAAAGAGAGCATCATGACTAGCTGAGGTTTCGTCCCGGTGTTAACGTTCGGCTGCGACTGGTGGGAGCTATTAAGCGGATTGTATAGTCGATCAAGTGCGTTAATGGTTCGGTTCTGCATGCAGAAGATCCGCGGACCATTTCGCCACTGGTTGGCACCTTTGGGCAATGGCAGCCCGAGTTTCTGTTTGCGCAGTGGTGTCAGGATGTTCCATCGCTGATGAAGCATCGCCACCTGTATCTCTGGTAGGCACATGGTCGTTAGCGGCGGAAATGTAATTGCGTTATTATGGGCGAGTGAAGACTGGTAGAATCGGTGGTCAGGTCGGGCGGGCGAGCCTTGATATACAGGTATTGTCATACATGTCAGCGATGCCCGATGGCGACCCAACAGGTAAACACCACACTTATGCCTACATGTATTATTTGCTGGCCAGTGAGGCTGACAGGAGGAATGTTGGGCATCTGCATCAGTTGAAACAACAGATTCTTGTGTCCTAATGTGGCATCTTCCGTGCTTGGTGCGCAGAATCCTTCATGGAAATAAAGCCAATCCCACCAATGATTGGACAACAACAGTAACATACAAGAGAGGTAAGAGATCGGCCAGAGCAATTATGTCATGCCACTTCCCCGCTGTGCTGCCTGGAGGACCTGTCAGCATCACAAAACAACGCAACTAGACATTGCACCAGTTCTTCCGCAAGCACAATCGCAACACCACCTCAAAAATGTCTCTCGAAATTGCCCAGTCAAACGTCAACGCGGGTCTTCAGCCCACCGCATCCCCGGACCCCAACTCTCACGTTTCCGAGGCTTGGAAGGAGGACGTTCGCATCTGCCTTGCTGAAGATAATCGCGTCAACAGAATCCTTTTTACCAAACTGCTGAAGAAGCTAGGCTACACACAGCTTGACACCTACGAGAATGGCCAGGAAGCAGTGGACGGTATCAGACTGAAGGCGAGCGAGGGCGAACCCTACCACATTGTCTTTATGGATACCCAGATGCCAGTCCTCGACGGGTACGGCGCGACAAGACTCATCAGGGAGGACCCAGTCAAGGAAGTTCGAAACGTTACAATCGTTGCTATGCAGCCAGGAATGTCGCCGGAAAAAGCTTTGGCAGAGGGCATGGACGACGTCCTTTTCAAGCCTTGTCGACTGCTGCACATCAAGGGGATGATGGAGATATATATCGACCGTTCGGTATGGCTTACGGAGTTGTGTGCACTCGTTTCTGAAATAAGCTAATATGCTACAGGACTTCTATAATCTTGAAGACTCTGATGCCGCAGCGGAGGCGGCCGTGATTTCGGATGAGGCCGGTGACGGTTCTGGTTTAACAGATTTGCAACTTCGTCCCAGATTGTAGGGATTGAAGACTATGATATTAAGCCTCACATTGTCTTGTCCTTATTTTTCTTGTATTGAGTTTTGGTGGAAGCTAGGCCCTCCATGCCATTGAAGTATCGTATTTCCAAATATCGTGTCAATGTTTCACTTGCACACTCTTGAGATTCCACACAGATCCAGCAGCCTCTTCGGGTGTTGGCTAAAACTGGTATCAAATATTTATCTTGGTCAGATTTTGATACTCTTTCACATGTTATATCCCTTCTCCCAAAGCTTTGCACTCTCCTCGCCCATCCATCGCTCACTTTCGTTGCAATATTCGACCTGTTCCCGATAGTAAATCTCTCCCTGGGAACATTCAGCCACTTTCCCAACCAGGGTTGAATCAGTTTCAAAATTCTCAAATGCTCTGATTATTGTAGACATGGGAGTGATGTGCTCTTTCGGCATTGCCTTTAGAAGAGACTCGGGAGCGAGATTGGTAGGGACAAAGGCGGGACAGATGCAGTTGACCCTAATGTTTTCCTTTCCAAATACGGGTGCAACTGATCGGACAAGGCCAACAATCTAATACAATGCGGTCAGTGACGAAGACTCCTCTCCTTGGTCACAATACGTACCGCGTGTTTCGCTGCGGCATATTGTGGGTTGGT
Organism: Rugonectria rugulosa; assembly: GCA_023509875.1. Taxonomy (NCBI): domain Eukaryota; kingdom Fungi; phylum Ascomycota; class Sordariomycetes; order Hypocreales; family Nectriaceae; genus Rugonectria; species Rugonectria rugulosa. The sequence continues at coordinate 8,733 of JALNIO010002338.1, read as the reverse complement.
CGGAAACTTGTATAGGCCAGCGTTGGAACTCGTGAAGACAATCGTTCCACCCGGCTCTTGGTTAAGCCGAAAGTAATGAACAGCAAGCCAAAGGAAATAAATTTGACCGTTCAAGTTGATGTCGATTGCCTTGAGATTTGGCTTCCTCGGTTCCCCCTCCTGCTTCTCGTACAGGCTCTGGAAGTCAGCTACACCCGCGTTCGCTGCGACATAGTCGACGCGACCGAGCTTTTCAATGGTCTTCTTGAATAACGCATCGACATGATCCCAGTCGGAGACATCTGTTTTGTGAAAGAAGGCTCGTTCGCCCAGTTCGTTTGCGGCTCGGTTCCCCGCGTCGACATTAACGTCCGCAAGCACTACGGCCCAACCCTTTTCTATGAAATGACGAGAGAGAGCGAGGCCGATGCCTGAAGCAGCTCCAGTTATAACAGCGACTGGCATTTTGACGCGTATTTTTTTTGTTTTTGATGTTTGCTCATGTACATCTGAAATTGTCTATCATAAGAGAATGGGACGAGGAAATGAGGCATTTGGCTAATGGCCAAGATCACCCCGCAAATCAAGTCCGACGCCAACTGCCGACGATGTAGAAAGCGCCCTGAAAAGGTCTGGCGGAAAAATATACCCAGCGCTGTAATCAACTTGGGGGACAATGAAGAGAACCTGGAATGTATCAACACATCTAAATAGCAAGACAGAGGTTTCTAAACATGGACCATGATCTGTTCATACTTTATACCCGGCTCAAGTACTTCTAGAGACGGTTCAGGTAGGTTTAAGCTGCTGAGAAGGTGGCATCACCTCTCTTAGGTCATGTTAGAGGGGTTGGCTTGCCCCTGCATAACGACGATAAAATCAGGCATTTTCACAGTCTTCGAATAATTATAACAATCTGATATCGGACGCATTTACGCCAAATGGGGCGAAAGTACAAGTCTGCAAACATCAGGAGCTCTCTCGGTTAGCTAATGACGGCTTTTCGGGGCAAATTCAAGAGATCGTTTCAAGCAGCTTATCACCACAAGCTGCACCATTTCGAACAAGTCGGGGTCTTTTATTTAGCGCACATCATGGCCCATCAAACAGAGAAGCAGCCTCTGACGCAGCCAAGAGCGCCTTGCCAGCCATAAGGCATCCTTCGACTGGGTTTCAGTGTCGGTCACTTAGGCAGAATGAATTGGGGCCAAATACAGTCAGCCCAAGGCACACACGTGGAATTGAGCCAATCAATGGACGCGTTGACCGTCTCTTGCTGGCAAGCTGGGAACATGCAGATGACTGCTTTCGTGTTGGCTGCGCCACGACGCCTGCAGCTGAAGTAGTGAAGCCAAACCCCTCATGCATCCCAAGGCCGTACAATTTCTGACTCCTTGACCCTTCCCTGCCCCTCTCGACATGTGTTATCGCTCCCGTTGTGTCCAGTCGCAACGAGAAGTCTTCGAGTCGTCTCCCAGCTGATGATCACTCACGGCATTGCTGATTGATTTAATGGCTCTATTTTAGCTGCCGTAGTTGTGCGCTGTCAATCCACCGCTGTGTGACTACGTGGTCGCGACCCGAACCACCCAATGGAAGCTGTTGGGCTTGCGCTGGGTGTCCTCGGCATCTCTGGACTTTTTACGGCCTGTATTGAAAACTTTGATATCGTGGTAAATGCGCGTAATTTTGGCCCGGATTTTGATCTTCTTTGTACTCAAGTAGGTCCTGGATATGATCAAAATCGTTTGCAGTTCTGACCTCGAATAGCTCTCGTTGCAACGGGTTCGCCTGGTCCTCTGGGGCGAGACGCTCGGCCTCGTCCCTGGCCCGGCGGGAAGTAGAATCCGTTATAACAAGTCAATCGACAGGGGCGATATTAGACCAGCAATCGAGGCGACTCTGAATCATTTGTGCCTCCTCCTCCAGACTGCCGATGTTGTGACGGGGAGGTACGAGGTTGAGGACGGCAAGGATGGCGTGGCAGACGCGCAGCCCGCTTCAACTGGCCTGACGATGTTCCAGGAAAGATTCGAATCCTTCAAAGCACGAATCAGAAAGAACCAAAAGACTAAATCAACATGGACAGTCACGAGGTGGGCAGTGCACGACGCTACTAGGTTCAGGTCAATCATCACCAACATCAAAGACTTGATGGACGGCCTCGAGAGCATCACCAGTACTCTTGGTGTTTTGGAACGCCAGCAGGCTCTCCTCACCGAGGAGGTTGAGTCCATATCAGATACACGCAGTCTTCGTCTCCTTCAAGAAGTCGCTTCTTTGGATGGAACGTCAGCGTCTCTCAGAATCGTGTCAGATGCCGCCAGCTTTCGGCTCAGTCTGACTGGGAGCTCCGTCTCCCTAGAAGCCAGCAGATCAAGGGTAACTGTCAGCAGCAGGTCAATGTCATATCACACGGCACCATCGCACCAGCCGAGACGAACTTCCCTACCTGTGCTCGGCGAAGAGTCCACCCCACCTGAACCATCTAACACTCAGAGTCGACCTCCTATACCTTTAGCGTGGGCTAAGTTTAGACAAACAACGCAGAATCGTCTGAGGAAAGGCGCAGAGCCATTCTATCTCCTCACAGAGAACAAGCAGCTTGAGCCCAGGGATGTCGCCAGCGGGGATGATAGACCTGGGCCAGCATCATCGCCCTTGGTGGAAGGTGTCCCTCAAAACCAGCGACTTATTGCGAGCCTCATGAGCAACACATATACAAAGCCTCCCGAGCAGAATTTTGAATCCGGTTCATTGCACTACGGTGAAGCGCTGACCGGAGTCAAGCGCTGCGATGAGGAAACTTGGAAACGCAGATCCACCAGTCTTCTTGTGAGCGCCGATCAAGGTCTATCAGCATCCCGTCGGGTCTTCCTAGAGCTCAGAAGTATCAGAAAAGCAGGCGTTCCCTTCATCAGCGCAGCTCCTGTAGGTGACAGCCTCGACAAGGTGTTGGCCACCATCGAAGGTCCTCCAGATACAGCCTACGAAGGTGGCATATTCTGGATAAGTGTCAAGTTCCCAGACGAACCATCGGGGCCTCCAATTCTGCGTTTTCAAACTAGAGTCTATCACCCCAACATCGACCCCGGCGGCAATATCTGTGCAGATTATCAGCAGTGGTGGAACGACCCAAATCTGCACCGTTACATGTCTACCATCTCGGATGGGGCCAAGGGCTCTTGGTTCTCTGGCAGTACATCTGACCGGTACTCTCTTGGCGCACTTCTGACGGCTCTCTGTGGCCTTCTTGCCTGTCCGAATGTCGAAGATCCTTTGGTCCCCGAAATCGCCGCCACGTACATTACAGACTACGATGACTTTTGCAGGACGGCACAATTATACACAAACAAATATGCCACCGCCCAGTTGCCGCCCATGGAAGTCATGATGGATTTTGGAAATTCCGTGAATTGGGCAGATATCCAAAGAACAATAGCCACTCAGTCCACGATATCGCCCTCTACCATGGAAACTTCGCTGGAAGAATCAAGTCGAGCGTTGACTATATCTACCGAAGACGACGCATCGGAATGCCATGATGCGGCAAAACAAGCCTCGTTGCCCAGATTTATGCCTGTGGGCGAAGGCAAAGAATTACAACGCTCTGAGCCATTTCCCAACGACCAGAACCCAGAAATCCCACAGATTTCCACCCGCGGATTCCTGAAGATGAGAGCTAAACGAAAGTCACGCAAGTTTCCTCCACAGTCAATGAGAGGATATATAGAGCCAGAGTCAACAGATAGGTAAGT
>JALNIO010000238.1:0-56859 GCA_023509875.1 Rugonectria rugulosa | reverse complement strand
ATGACACATGCACTTATCTACTCTGAGCATAGCAATGTGTAAGCAAGCATCTCCCCCCCTTCCGCAGCTGCTCATCTAGGAAAGCACATGCAAAATACATGGGCACCCCAGGCATCCCGAGCACCCTAGGCTGCGTCCCGGACACCCTGGACACCCCGAAGTACCCTGCAAACCCAGTGCATCCACTCGGGAGCTTCAGTTCATCTCAAAAAGCCACCCGGGTCCGAAGGGATACACGAGCTGCTTGTTGCAGGAGGCCTACCTGGATGATCTGCATCGTAGCGACGCCTAGGATCATGCTAGTCTACCAAAGAGGAACTGCGGTCTCGGCAGAGCCGGTGGAGAGCAGGAAGACGTTGGAACATGGGCCGTAGCCCTAGGCATTGACCCTTTTCTTCCCCCACGGGAGTGAAATAACACCACATCGCCCTCCCGCCACGCGGTCAAGGGAGCAAGAGACCCTGGCGGCTCGCCGAATCATGACTGCATATTGCGTCCCGTTGAAGGATTACTAGCCTACCGCTCAGGGCGAAGGCGAGAGGCCATCGTCTGGTTTGCTAAAACTTTTCGTCATTGTAAGGAATGCTGCCCCCGTCCGCATTACCGTATCAGAAGTGGGATTACGGCGGCGTGCTAGGCGGCCATGTCCTCTGCGTATAGATTTAAGTCTGCCCGGGTTCCCCGTGGTGAGTTGGGGACTTTTTTTGCCGAAGACGTTTGTGTATTTCAAGAATACTTTTTATTTTTATTTCCATTCCTTCGCACTGGATTTCCCCGAGGACATTTTTGAACATTCGAAAAAAAGAAAAGAAAAAAAGGAACCCTTGCATAGCTGTTGTTGTTGTTGCTGCTGCTGCCTCTCCGCGGTCCTGGATTGAAAAATGGTTGGAGACTATTCGTCCAGAGCGCCCTGGAAGCGTTCTGCGTGTGATCGCTGCCGTTCGCAGAAGCTACGATGTCACCGAGATGAAGGGAGATCTTCGGACGCATGTCTCAGGTGCTTAAAATCGGGGGTCAAGTGTGTCACCAGCATGGCCCGACCAACAGGTCGTCCCCCTTCACGACAGCCACCGAGGGTCGTCGATCCCGCCGATGTTAGCTCCTCCTCGCAGACGAGCAACACCTCGCCCGACGACGGCAGTAGCAGCGGGGCCGACGTCAACATGATCAACTTGGACTATGACATGTCTCTGGACAACTTCCTGGAGAGCATTGGCATGCGGCACTCGGATTCCATCCTGAGCGACGACGTGACCGTCGACACTGCTCTGTTCTCCCACCCAGCCAGCCGCCGCGGCACTTCGCCCGGTATAATCCCGCCGCCGCCGACGACTCAAGTGCAGCTCGGCGGCTCCCAGTCATCATCAGCAGTAGCGGCTTACCAGTTCAACGCCGTGTCTACAAGTACAAGCATACCCACAGACCCTCAGCTGTCTACGCGGGCCGATCGCGTCGAGATCCTCCTGTCCAAGCTGCACGCCGAGTTGTGCGCGCAACTGCTATCCACCAGGACGGTGCCGTGGGACGTCAAGGGGACCCTGAGCCTAAGCTTCTCCCACAAGAACGACAGCCAAGAGCCTGAGAGCTCCGACACGCACCCGCTGGTCCAAGTGTCCAAGGTGTCGACCGAGCTCGAGCAGCTTCTGGCCAGTCTGCGACCACAATCCGGTGTCGAGGATGCGCCTCTGACGGTGTCATATCCTCCTTCCACGCCCTATCTGCGCACGCCACAGCTCCTCGTGGCTCTGTCGTGCTACATCCAGATTGTATCCATCTACGACATTATTTTTTCAAAAGTATTCGAGTACCTAACAAACGGGCCCAAGACTTCAACGGTTGCAACGTCGCAGTCGTCGGCGCCCACACTATACCTCGGCGGGCTGCCGATCCCACCCAACCAGAGGCTCTCGGGGAGCCTGCTCGTGCACCTGACGGAGCACCAACTTCACCAGATCGAGCAACTGATGGGTCTCCCGGAGCACTACCGCATATCGTCAGGGTCCAAGGACGGCAGTAAGGACGGGGACGTGGGCCTGTTTGGGAGCCAGCACAGCCAATTACTGCTCAACGCAGTGATACAGCTGGGGGAGGACCGCGATGGCAATCATGATGACATACGCTGTGTTCGGTCGTTGAAGCTCAAGATGCGACAGATTAAGGACCTATAGGATTGTAGTAGAGATCTGCATAGAGAAAACACATTAGACTGCAATGAAACGAAACAAAAAAGGGCGCTAGGAATACAGCCTATGACATGCTCACCACTTCCCGCGTGTTTCATAACGACTTGACTCTGAGGTAGCAATAACGGCTACAGGAATCGAATCCCTCAAGGTTCGTAATGGATGCCACACTCAGCGGCTCGTACCCTGAGAGCCCAGCAAGCGAGTTACAGATTCCTTCAGGTGCGAAGGATCTGATTGGTCAACGGAGAAAAATACAAACAAGTCATCACTAATGCAGGGCAGAGAGTCAGGGACGGTTACCTTGAGAGCTCAAAGGCGCAATTGAAGGTGTGCGAGAGGTCAGAAATTCGACAATGGGTTTATTCGGACGGCGATAAATGCATCGTCAGTTTTCGCTCAGCAAAGAGAAGTTGCATTATATTTATATTAGACGTTTCCTCGCTCGAGCCGTGTCTGTTGGTTCTCCCCCGTACCACTGCAATCATTCCATCATCGCGGAGAGCAGCGCTTCGGGCCGCTTCACTCGGCAAGAAACTTGTCGGCATTTGAGAATTGAGATGGGAAACGGGACTTCGGCATTTGCATCTTCGGGGCCACGGCGTTTCGGGCATTAGAGCAAATCAAGAGAAAACCCCGCGGGGATAAAATATCCAAGTTTCACGGGCCATGCCGAGGGCCACTTTAAGACTTGGTGATGCTGCACGTCTGCGGCTTACATGTGCCTGACGTTGCACTTCCTGCTGCAACCTCCCAGGTCCGAAAGACGCGCAAAGGGAAACGGGAAACGGGTACGTGGGCACGTTTCTGTAGGATTCCAGACGAACGTGCCGCAAGCTACGAAAGTTCTTGAGGGTTTCCTTGATTGGGGACTCTCGGGATATTACTAACGTGCTGATGCAGACAATTCACGCCCTTGTTGTCGAATCTTTTGTGATGGGGTCGGTGCCTATTCCAGGGTGTCTCTCGCACATGAAGCGTAAGCACCGTAACATACCTTCTGCTCCCGGAGCACCAGTGCCGATGTCACACACCTTTTTGACACCAAGGATCGTTGTGTACTAATTCGATCGACACGGCGGGATCGTCAGGGATTAGGTACAGTACTCGCAAAGGAAAAGAAGACCACTGCTAGCACACCCGCTTCCTTCAGGGGATGGGGACACTCTGGATATGGCAATAAATGGCCCCCCACGCCAGGAAGGGAGAGGATACCGATCTCGGTGCTTCCTCAGTTTGGACACTTGAGCGGACAGATGCAATCCCGTTTGGAACTTGTATGGAAATACGAAACCAAGTTTGAACGATGGAAGTGCTGGCGAAAACTCAAACTGCGGCCACGTCACGCTGCATGGTTGCAAGGGTTTCTTTTCTCTTTCTGAGCTTTTCGAGTTGCGTGTTTTGCATGCCGGTTTACGGCGTTGTTGAGCCACGGTGATTAGCTGCTTTACGGGGGCCTTTCTGCTGTCGTTGTTCCTTGCCCGGTTCCGAGTTCGCTGCTGGGAAATTCGACGTTGGAACACAAAGAGGGTCAACCCCCGACATCATTCCCTCTTAGCTAAGGGTTTTAGCGGTTAAGTCCCTGTTGGTTCGAGACAGTCGTAAGGCTGCCTGGGTGGAAAAGGCCCCCCCCCCGCGGGAGACGTCGTTAGTGTCAATCAATGATCGCTGTCATGTCACATGAATCCGCGTGCTCCGTTTTGATGTGCATGATGCAAGCCCTGCCAAGCCAACAAGCATGTAATTGAGGTTAAGTCTTTGTTTTGGTATGTATGTATCCAACTACATCGTTTGACGACGTCCTGAGCACGCTATTTTGCGTTATTCATACCATTTGATCGCATCATCAAGGCATGGATCAAAATGATTCCCATCTAGTATACCTTCCCCAAGACTCCATTGCTCTGCAAGATGGACAGGTGAGCAGGGGTTATGTCCGCCACCTTGCTGCAGCCTGCCAACCCCATACATAACTTGAACTCGTTAATAAGCAAATCAAGAGCCAAGCCCACACCGTTAGAGCCGTCGTACTATATAGATGACGCAAAAGTGTCAGCACCGTTGCATTCAACTTGTTTCCCCGTAATCCGCAACGTGAGCGGAGAAAACGGAGAATACAAAAGGGAAAGGAAGAGGGGGGTGGGGGAAAGAAGCAGGGATCTTACAGCCAAGCCCCAGATGGCGATGCGTCCGACAAAGACAAAGTCCGCTCCAAGTGCAACGGCCTTGAAGATGTCGGAGCCACGGCGGATACCTCCATCCATGGCCAGGCGGATCTTGCCCTTGGCGATTGGTGCAACCTCGCGCAGGATGTCGATAGTGGCAGGGGTGGTGTCCAGCTGCCTACCGCCGTGGTTGGAGATGATGACTCCGTCCAGTCCGTGCCGGATGGCAAGCTGGACATCTTCCGGGGATGTGACTGGAGGAGAAGGAATTAATTAGTAAGAAGATGCATCAGGAAGGTCTTTTACTCGTATGGAAACCCACCTCCTTTGACCCAGAGTTCCAGATCGGTTTGACTTCGCATCCATCGAATCTCGTCTTCCCAAGTAGCCGCGGTGTCTGGAAACAATGCATGAGAAAACTATATCACGCCACGGCAATCAAGGGTGTTCATGCACGTACTGAAGGAGAGATCGGGGATCCCACCACCCAAGCCTCCCGACTCGGACGAAGTCTGCGAACTCAGGTTTGGAAAGGTTGAGCCAGGCGGCACGCTGAAGCCATTACGCAGATCCTCCAGACGTCGACCAAACATGGGAGCGTCAACAGTCAAAACGACGGCCTTGTATCCAGCAGCTAGGACCAATCGCAGTGGTTAGTTAAACTTCCCTCCCCGAAGGTGGTTATTGCCACTGACCTTTGGCCCTGGCGAGCAGGTTCATCGTGATCTGGCGGTTCTTGAACGGGCTGACCTGGATCGCATACGGCGTGGACCCATCACTGCTCTGCGCCGAGACGTCCTCCAGCGTGTCATTAGACAGGGCCGAGAGAACCATTGGCACGTGGCGAGACGCGCAGGCCCTGGACGTCCCGACTTCCCCGTCTGCATGCGCGAGGCGGTGCATGGCAGACGGAGAGAGACCGAGGGGCAGCGCCGCGGTCGTGTCCCATAGGGTGGTGCTGGTGTCGATGTTGGAGACGTTGCGCAGTACTCTGGGTCGGATGAGGTATCGATCGAATGCGGTTTCGTTGTGCCCGAGACTATGCTGCGTGAGTATATCCGCGCATAGTTTTCCTTTTCTAGGATGCCACTTACGTTATGTTATCCATAGCACCACCGTTATAATAATCTGTTTTGAGTGTTAATATTCATTTTAAGCTCGGAACTAGAGACAAGAGGGGACGCACCTCGATACATCTGAGACATTTTCTCTGAGGCTGCCTTTTTCAGGTCTTGAATACACAAGACCTGGGTATTTGGAGTCTGGCCATTAGACATGGTTGCGGTGTTTCTTCTTTGCAAAGAAGCACAATGATACGAATTCTTGGTTAATTAGAAATGAATCTGAGTGTATTTACATGACCATTGATTTCATTTGCTCTTCAAGCATTGGCTATATATGATTCCTTATCGACGTTGAAAGTCTTCAATTCCAGTGTCTACATATCACAACTAAACATACGACTATTCGGTGCCTTATGATAGATACACCCGGAGCTAGCATCCTTCAAACCAGTCCGTCAGTCCGCTGCGAAGAGTTCCGAGCGAGGCAGATCAGTCAAATGGCGTGGAACGACCGGGATGACAAGTTTCCTCCGACAAGTACCGAATCTCGGCTGCACGGTAAGACAACGAGGTGGGTTTTTAGCCTCCGAAGGCGGCACACGCCATGGGATGTACTGTACGATTACGTGGGGGGTTTCGATTCCTCCCTGCCTTTCCCTCCCGTCATGCAAGGATCGTGAGACGACTTTTTCAATCCTTCTTCTTTCTTTTCTTTTTTTTCTTCCAGGGGGACCTGGATGGACTGCCGTGGAACTCTTAGCGCTGGCGTTCGGATAGTTATCTGTCCGTTATCTAATCAATCTAAGTGCCGATGGTGAGAGTTGTCTTGCAGATCCCTGCCGGAGTAGGTTATATAATGGGAAGATCCGGAGTCAGACCACTGATGAATGCGGGCAGTCGTAAAGGCCGTCGTTAACCACGAAGGAATCCGGAGGAAAGAGTTGGCCAAGGATAGGGGGCCAAGTTACGTAAGGGGCCCTTGGGTACGTATGTCAATAATAGTGTAGAATGGGGTTTAGTCTCTTGATTATTTTGAAATGGCCATGATATTAAATGATCTACAATAGTGAAGGATTATTAACAATCTACGTATTGTAGATTGCAGAAAAGACTAGCCTATTCTATTCCAGGATTCCCAGTTAGGTATCTTTAAGGGATGCCCAATTTCCGAATTCGGAGTCTCACTTGATGTAGGTCGAGATCCAGCAACTGGGCGTAGGCTGAGTGTTGCAAGCGCTTACGGTGAATTTACCTCGTAGCTGCCCGTACTGTAAAAGTTAAGAAGAAATCTAAAGTAAAGTCAACTATTATTCCAACTTGATTAAATTTTCTAATCGTCCTAGCCAGTATCTATCCAGCCGAGAAAAATATTGTTCGCCTTTCGATGCCTATAGGGTATGTCCCATCGACACGCTAAATCTCAACCAACAATTAGTACGTCAATTGCAAAAATGGCGGAGAACCTCTCAATATTATTTGCGACAGAGTCATTAGAGTAAATGATAATGAACAAATAAATCTCCCTGGACTTTTGATACGTATCGCCGTAAGTAGTTGGTAAAGTAAAGTATCTCGTATCACAACTGACGGATCACATCCCGCTTCTAATAGCTCGGCCAAGAATTAACTCATTGATGTTGCAGCTTGGCAGAAGTCATCTAGAATTCGGATTCATTTCTTGGAACGCGTGGCCGACGGTGACATAGGCTATCTGATAGATCAGAAGTAGGGTTGCATTCGTAATTATTCACATGTCGACGTGTTGGTCGGCGGCAGTTCCCTTCTTGGAGGAAATGTGACAGAACGTAGCAACGTCCGGCTGAATGGAGAGGTAACGTGTCAAGAACTTTCTTATCTATCCCTAGTAACATTGGAAGGCTGTAATTGGGTCGGTGAATGGTTCTCGGGGTATCAGGTATGTCCGGAAACTGTAAGAAGGCCACGCCAGCAACCTCGGGCTTATAGCTCCCATGTCTCACGTAACAGCGTGGATCTGGTTGTTATTATTGTTTAGGAAAATAAGTATAAAAGCTGTAGATAATCCCCTTCCCAAGACATAAAGTCTCAATGGTAGCCCTTCATGTATCTGAGTTCAAGAGGGTATCAACCGATGCCACCTACTTCTTTGCTTCCTTTTCTCCCTCTTCTCCCTGGGTTCAAGTTCCTGCCTCGCCGATACTGCCATTTGATATGCAAACTTCATGGCCTCTTCAATCCTCGACGACTCCCTGACAATCTCAATCTGGATATCGATGAAGTAGTATTTTGCCGCCTTGTGCACCTTTGGCTGAGCGTCGACACGAACCCTGTGGTAGGCAAGATCGATGTAATTACCCGAAAGAGTTGGTGTAAACGAATACTCCATCTCCGTGAAAGAAGGCGAAGCAACCTCGTTGGAAGCATCGATATCGTCCAGTTTGAAAGACACGGGCAACTCGACCGCATCGAACGCCACCTTCAGCCCTCCTGCCGAGCCGAGCATCACCAATACCCTTTCTCCGTCGCCACGACAAAACACGATGCCTAGATCGAGCTGATTTGCTGCCTTGTTGGCCTTGTACGTCACTGGCCATTCATCCGGCAGCCACGAGCGCGCATAACCCCTGGACGTCGTGATTGCGCCAAAAGTGCCTGTTTCACTCGTTTTCGATCTCTTAACATCCGTCACCTTGTAGATGTTCGCATCGGGGCCATTGCGCAGCTGGAGGACGTGGTTGGGAAACACGCCGTTTACAACTGGTCGTCTGTCGCCGGCATCCTGTCTGATGAATATGGAGCGCAAGTTACCTCGCTCATGTACTTTTGCGAGTTGACCAGCTTTGATGCGCGCGTACTGTTCGTCGCCGTCTGAAAGTTTCTGTAGGTAAATACCCAGAAAGGTGTTGTTCTCGTAATCCGGCGGCGATGGGCAATCAATCGCGGCGACAAAAATGTCGTCGTCTCGTTTGGTGAGATGCAGGTCAATGTGCAGACCACGATTGGTTAGGGAATAAGGCAGTCTTGGCTCCCAATCCTCATAAGGGATAATTTCGTTTGAGTAGATGAAATTGGCTGGTGATTTCGCAAGGAGGCCGTGATGCGACTCTGGTGAGGCCTCTAAATCCACCCAGGCGAAGAGACTTTGGTCGTCGGACTGCTTCATGATCTCTTCCTGCAGCCGGAGAAACGCCTTGTCGCCCTCGCCATACAACATCGGCATGTTGACACCGAATATCCCCAGCAAGCAATAGGCGACATCCTCCGGTCGTGTTGTCTGGCGGAGCGTCGCCCAGGACATGCGTTTTGCAACGCTCGCGGACTCGAGGGGGAGCAAACCAGTCAATATCTCTTCGTCAATGCCGGTGATTTGTGCCAGTTCTTTACTCAAGGTTCTCTTCTCGCCAATCTTGACCCATTTATCACCAAAGAAGGTAAGATGAGAGGGTGCGAGCAGTTCTTGGAGCGTCCAGCCGCGGGTGAACCACTTGCTCTTCGCAAACTCAGAATCCAAGCCCGTATTACTCGTGTCAGTGCAATCGAAAATGTATGCATAGCAAGTTCTTGCTATGCGATACCACTCATACATGGAATTGATTGCTTCCGAGAGCTCCGCGCTGCTGCGTTTGTCGATGCAACAATTGTCCGCCCAGGCATATTCATATCCATCCGCAATTGCTTGTCGGCAAAGACACTCGATTTTGTGGAATGAGCTCTTTTGCTTTGCCGTGTCTGCAACGACGTCGGAGTAGAGAACCTCGTCGTCTGTCCAAGTATGAGACAGGATAGCATATGGTGGGATAGCATTCGGGTTCACGTCCACTATCTCCAGGCCTGTGTGAGAGTCAATACTAGAGGTTTTGATCAAACGCATTTTTGCAACTCGCGATGTTGAGAATGCTGAGATGCAATCATCTAGGCTTGGATGGCGGGTTGAAGACTCGTATCCGCAAACTCGCGCATCGAGGCAAGGCAGAATGTAGGGCTGACCCCTTTCCACATTAAATAGGCTGAATTAGACTTACCGAGACTGCCATCGTTCCACCTGATGTTCAGCTGGCAGGGTTCACATCAGGTGCTTTCCCCCTGATCCTCTGCCATGGCCAAGATATAATAAGAATTAATGTGGCTTGGATATCTTCGGTAAGGGAAGGACCAATTAGGTTCTTCCTTATCATGATAATGCTCGTCATATGAAACCTTGGCAAGAGGCTGTGTTATGCAGAGGAATCGTGTGTGTGGAGGAATCTCGCCCAAGCAGGGGTATTGGGAGGATCACCACCTTGGTCGGGCGTTCATTTTCGGAAATGGTATCCGAAATATCGTTACAGCACTAATAAAACACACAATTAGGCAGTCGCCGAGAGGCCAAGGCACTATTGGAAATTTGTATATGCTTATTATATAGCCTAGCCAATCCTTACCCATTCGCGCGTGTTTCTGCAGCGGCCCTCTTTGCCTGTACCTTGAATTTGATTCATGTGAGCGATAAAGACAGTACCATCACCATGGCTTCCATTGCTACAAGCACGACGGCGCAGACCTCTACTGTTGCGCCACCAAAGACAATCCCCGAAGGACTAATTCAGGAGGAGTAAGTGACCACCAGCGGTTTTGAGTGCCGGCGATAGCTGACAATGATAAGAAATAATGTAGTCGCGGTGCCTCCCAACGCCAGGACAGCCCCGGCTGATGGAGGGCTCAAGATCGAGCCGCTCCCCGATGTCGCCAGAGTCACGCCTCTGAATATGCTTGGAGAGCATCCAGCTTGGATCGACTGTCCGTTTTGCCATCGGCGGGCGCTGACCAAGATCCAAAAAGAGGGCAGCTCTGCACAAGCGTAAGATTCCCAACAAACCAAATGTTTTGGCCAAGGCTAACAGTCGACTGCAGCGTCATGACGCTCCTGTGTTGTTTGATCTGCATATGCCTCGTCTGTCTTCCCAGCGCTGCAGGCTGGTTCGAGAACACGCACCATATTTGCTCCAGCTGCAACACAAGAGTTGCGACGAAGCAGCATGATGGAGGTCCTACGCAGGTTTACGCTCCTCAAGTGCAGAGTACCGTGCCTACGAACTATGGGAACACGATGCAAGCAAATCCTGCCGCAAGAAATGAAGGAGGAATGTGATGAGGGAATCGGTTTGTAATGATATATAATGAGACTATGGTGCGAAATTCGTATGTCGGTCCCTACATGGACCAATTAGTTGGTTTAGATCCTGATATAGCTACATTTTTATATTGATAGAAATTTTAATTTTTAGGAAATCGCAATAGGACTATCCAAATAACGCGATGTAGAGATTAAATATTAAGCCTTTTATACCTTTTTATCTAATGTCTTACGTGAAGTAGGTAGATGTTGAAGATTCATATTAAAACATGGACTTTCTTTGTAAGAAATTTAAATGAAATAGGTTTCAAGTCTCACATCTCGTACAAGTCCTAATATGGAAAATGGAAATCTTCGTAGCCCCGTATAGTATTTAATTCTACTTAAAGCTATTCATGTATTTAATATCCCCATTGCTCCAGCCAAGTGTCAAACCACAGTGTAGATACAGGTGCCAAGCTTGCAAAGGCAGGACTTCTGGACAAGGTGTTGCCCACCGCCCATTTAAGGCCTCTCGGTATGGAAGAATCATTGGCTTCAGAACCCGCCAGCGTTTGGAAGAAAGATAGTAGCTTAAGCCCTGTCTGAGCTCGGTTAGCACTCCCAGGGTTGGCATTCTTGCGGACTTCCTGGACGATGGATTGCTCGGCGTCTTGTAAAGAGTTGATCCACTGTTGGAGAGGCACAACTTGTACTTCGGCCGAAAGCGACTTCTCGAGTCGAGATTGAATACCGGGAAGAAGATCCGGCCATCTGCTGGTTCTGGGGTTGAGGAGGTTATAATACGTCTCTTCTTGAGGACCCGTCGGTGAGTTTGAGCATGCGAGTTGACCGACGATCTCTGCGAGGATATCGATGGGAATCCAGTCAAGATCAGTTGCAGATCCGAGATTAGATGGCAGCATTCGTAGATGAGCCGAGGCGTCAATGATCTGTGTTGGTTAGCCTATAATATTGCCAGGCGAAAAGCAATATGTGACTTACTGCTGGGACCCAATCCCTCTGAGTCCATATGCTACCTTCCCCCCGAGTCTCGACTGGCCCAGCGACCTGGCCGACTCGCAGCACAGAGAGGTTCAGGACACCTGATTCTGCGGCTCTACTTAGCAAGTGCTCGGCAACCAGCTTGGAAGCTCCATAGCCATTGATTGGAGCGTCCAAATCAACCATCTTTGCTTCTGGCACCGAGCCCAAGATGTGAAATGACCAGTTCATTGCGGCACTGATGGATGAGATGAAGTAGAAGCGGATCTTGTGCCGAGTCTCCCGGCATATGTCGACCAGACTTCTCAGCCCCTTGAATTGAGGCTCAAAGGATGACAGGGGCAGGTTGAAATTGACCTCCCAAGCGTTGTCTGGAGAAAGGGTAGTTAGTCTCTATGCTCACAGCTTAGTCAATCAAGTTGCACTCACGAATAATGATGGTTGCTTGGTCTTTGATCACCTCAAGATCTGACTGGCTCAACCCAAGTGTCTCTGATGAAAGATCACACTTGACAAACTCAACCTTTCCATCCCAATCCACCGAAAGACCCTTGGACCGGGCCAATTCCACCTGACGCTGAGCTGCGTTTTCACTGCGGTTGGAGCACCAGATCTTTGCCACTTGATCATTTTTGTAGAGGACGTCAAGGAGGTAAGAACCGATCGCTCCAGTTGTGCCGGTAATGACCACGTACTCTTTTGGCTGCCGTGGAGGTTCAAACGACTGCAAGTGTTTTGCCAGCATCTGAGAGGTTATCTTTACAGGCAGGGAAGATTTCTCACCAGGTCCTTGATGCAATTGCGTCCAAATCACACTGCTCAGCTGGGCAATGGAAGGGTTTGTGTATATCGTGCCCACCTCAAGGTCGATAGGCGACTGAAAAGCTGAGTTGAGCAACTTAGCAAGCCGGATAACGTGGAGGGAGTCAAAGCCTCTGTTGAAGATGTTGTATTCATCCTCGATTTGTTCGATTCCGGATACTATTTTGATAGCCTCCCTGACTCCGGCTTGAACGGCCTCTTGGCTGGTTCCGTCGATGTGAAATGATTGCGGAACCTCGACAGATTCTTGGTAGATTTCCTCGATTTCCTTGGCGAAAAGCTTCTCAGTTTCGTTCCGGGCTAATGTACCTTTGGGCGTGCGGGGAAGGGGAGTTCGGACGATTTTGACAAAGTTGCGGTGGATTTGAGCAAAGGCTGGAAGGGACTTGTTAACGTCCTCAATAGCTGGCCACGCCGCATCGATGATGCTAATATCGGAATCGCTCAGCCTGCTCTCCTCTGGGTAGAGCAATGCCGCAGCTTGGAAGCGACCTCGCCCTATGATGTACGCCGCAGAGATGGTTGGGTGGCCAATCAGGCGTCCTTCAGCGGCTAGTGGGTTGAACTTTTCTCCGTTGGAGAGCACGATGAGATCGTCTCTGCGCATTTCATACTTCCACAGATTGGGAATAGTAGGATGGCGAGAGTATAAGTCCTTTGTTTCCCATACATCCAGGTCTGGGAACGTGACGAAGACGGGCTGTGTTAAAGCCAGTTCATCCTTTTTCACAAATACCAGCTCAGATAGATTTTCTGAGTAGGGCCGCATATCATACCCCGTGCGAGGATGGAAATAGAAATACTCCCATTCATCTCGGTGAGTTACCACAGAGGCCAGCCACTGTCCTTCGGTCATGCCCATCGTTTGCCAGATGGGAACACGGGGATGTATCACTTCGCCCACTGATCGGGCTACAGGACCGCCGGCTGATGTAATGAATTTCAACTTGGAGAGCTTCTCCAAAACGCGAGGCGACTTGGAAATGTCTTGGAGCACACTGGGAGAAATGAAGGCTGAATCGAGAGCAATATTGTCAAGGGTGTCCTCGATGAGATGCTGCATAATGGGTCCAGTGGACGGCAAGACGACACTCCATCGGAAGAAGAAAGCCGAAAACAAACCGAGACAGATTCCAGCAACCTAGTGGGTGAGGGGTTGAACGTCAGTGTCGGGATAGTATGAAAGGGAGTGACATAATGAGTCACTCACGTGGAATAAAGGCATGGCACAAAGCATTTTCGTGCCCGTCCAGTCCACGCCCGTTGGCATCTTTCCGTTCGTCGGCTCCATCAGGTGAAACCCATCAACGGTGGCTGCTGTTGCGAGATACAGGGGTATGAGTTTAGGCAGACCTGTAGACCCAGAAGTGTGTAAGAGCGCGAGGACATCAGACTTTCCCTGACGCCATGATTTCTCGTATGGATACGCCTTTACGGGGGTAGGGTCTAGGAGCTGAGACAGCTCAGGCGCTTGAGCAACAGGTATCTGGAGATCGTCTACAAAGTCGTGCTTGTCGATACCTGATGATGTGATCCAGAATTCACACCCAGACTGCTTTATCAAGGAAACATGTCCTTCGATGCTGTTACGTGGTGAAGATAGCAGAAGCTTTGTATGTGTTAGATGCTGCTAGATTCGGGGACAGAGGGTTAGGGCAATAATATAGACCTACTTTGTATCCGGTCTTTGCAGATGCCAACATCATGATAAAGTATCTGAGGTCATCTGAAGCAAGCATCAACACACTGGCATGATAACATGAGATGGATGCATCATTGGTAAGGACTCACTATGCCCAATGTATGCTATCGTTTTTGATGTTTGTGAGCCCAATTGCGACTCAAGCCACCAGGCTACCCTATTGACGGCATTTGCAAATGCGCTGGCAGTCACTACTTCGTAACCCTGCGAGGGTTGGTTATTGGAGGGAGTATGAAAGAGCACACGGTGAGGCTCATCTCGGGCAGCGCGGTCGACGACGACGGGGAGCAGTCGTTGGCCATACTCGACTGCGGAAGGAATTGAACCCATGATGAACGCAAAAGGTGTTGGTCAGGCAAACCAAAAAACAACTGCTGTGAGAAATTCTTTTGGGTACTGTATCTGCTTTTGATACCGCATTAGTGGACCAGGATGGATTCAGACGATACGGTTTTATGAATTAATGACACGCAAATGAATCTCCGGTGCGTGAGCATTTAGGCTGCCAGAGACATCCGACCGGATGCTTTATTTCGGGTCTTAAACGTGGTGCCTCGACATTCCAACTGGAATGCTTGTCTCGGCTTTCATAAAATTATGTTCTTATTTTCATAAACCTGCACGTTGTGCCCCATGGCGTTAACGGAGTATCAGGAAACAATATCTCTACGATTCTGAATGCTCTTGAATGTATCGCCTTCTCTCCAATTCCTGGTCGGAAGGTTTTCGGCCGAACGGGAACAGAGTCGGGGCCGTATCCCCGCGTTTTCCAAGTCTCCGAGTGATCGGCCCGGGCCCCGGAGGCGGAAGCGGAGGCGGGGGAGGAGGCAAAGGCAGAAAGGAGGATGGAAGTAAGGACTAGGATAAGTCGGGGCAGCTATGCGGCGTCTAATTTTCGTATTTTATGTATCTTGAGCAGACTCGGCATGTTGGTCTATGTATTAAAAGCAAATCGACTTCCTCGCTGTTTTAATCTGCATCACTCTAGTTTCTGTTTATCACGCTGACCCTTAACCTCCTTTGCTTGTATCCTACTTCCAACCTGACAAAATGGCGGAACAATCTTGGAAAAACTTTGAAACCCTTCAACTACACGCGGGGTACATCCTCCTTCTCTATCCACCGTGAAAGAGCACAAACTGACCAGTCGGTGTAGTTATACCCCGGATCCTCACACGAGATCCACCGCTGTGCCCATCTACGCGACCTCTGTAAGTTGCTGTTAACAAACATGCCACTTTTCGTTCGTGGTCATGGGGCTGACCCAGTGACAGAGCTTTACGTTCAATGATTCTGCTCAGGGGGCCCGGCTCTTTGGCCTCAAGGAGCTTGGAAACATTTACAGCCGTCTTATGAATGTAAGTTGACAACCCAGACTCTACAAGGCCCCTCCTCTTGCCTTGCAAAGTGAGACTGACATCGACACCTCCAGCCTACTGTGGACGTGTTCGAGAAACGAATTGCTGCTCTGGAGGGTGGCATCGCTGCCGTTGCTACCTCATCCGGCCAGGCCGCGCAATTCCTCACTATTTCCACCCTAGCCAGGGCCGGAGATAACATTGTGGCCAGTTCCCACCTATACGGAGGCACGTACAACCAGCTGAACGTGCTTCTCCCCCGGTTCGGAGTGACGACAAAGTTCATTCGTAGCGGAAAGCTTGAGGACTTTGCTGCTGCCATTGATGACAAGACGAGAGCCATCTATATTGAGAGTCTGAGCAACCCTGATTACGTCGTCCCTGACTTTGAGGGGATTGCAAAGATTGCCCATGACCACGGCATCCCCGTCGTTGTAAGTTTGATAAACGCTTTAGCTATAGATTGCCTTTGCAATGCAACAAGCTGACATGCTCAGGTCGACAACACTCTCGGCGCAGGAGGTTATTATGTCCGCCCTATCGAGCATGGCGCCGATATTGTCGTCCACTCTGCCACCAAATGGATCGGTGGCCATGGAACTACCATTGGCGGAATCATTGTTGATGGAGGCAAGTTCGACTGGAACAAGCATTCGAAGCGATTCCCCGAAATGATTGAGCCCTCTCCCGCGTACCACGGTCTCAAATACTGGGAAGCCTTTGGCCCTGCATCCTTCATCACTCGTGTCAGAGTCGAGATGCTCCGCGACATTGGCGCTTGCTTGAGCCCATTTTCTGCCCAGCAATTGCTGCTCGGCATCGAAACCTTGGGCCTCCGAGCTGAAAGACACGCCCAAAACACGGAAAAGCTGGCCCGGTACTTTGAATCCAGCCCCCATGTCTCCTGGGTCCTGTGGCCAGGCTTCCAGAGCCACCCCACCCACGCCGAGGCCAAGAAGTACCTCACACGAGGCTTCGGCAGTATGCTCAGTATCGGAGTCAAGGGTGACGCCACGGCTGGGAGCAAAGTCGTGGATGGTCTAAAGCTCGTTTCGAACCTGGCTAATGTTGGCGATGCCAAGAGTCTCGCCATCCACCCGTGGACGACGACTCACGAGCAGCTGTCTGACGAGGAGAGAAGGGCTTCAGGAGTGACGGAGGATATGATTCGAATCTCGGTTGGAATTGAACACGTCGACGACATTATCGCCGACTTTGAGCAGACTTTCCAGCAAGCCTATGGACAATAGGAAGGTTTTGAAGACACAAGAAACCTGAAGGACACAAGGTAGTCTTGAAATAGCACAACAAATCGGTAGAAAGACAGTTAAAGGAGTAAATAATTACCAGGCAGTTTATGGGATCTTCGTCTTTTCTTCATTTTGGTGGTAGTAAAGAGACCATGCTGTTCACTACGCAATTGGTATCAGGCGATATTTATGGTGCAAACACAAGACAATCTCACTGAATAGACAGAAACAGATTGGCAATAACCTCGGTTCCGTTGCTGGCAAAGTCATCAGATCATGTCCGGTAGTTGAATTGTGATTTTTTAGAGTGAGGGGATAACAAGACCGACCGGGCAATCAGCTCTTTGATGGTAACAAGTACATGAGACATTAAGCATCGAAACTATATACATCTCTGTCTCGGTATTTTCTGATAACCGCTGTTTCGATTTAGACATGAAGTGGATTTATACATAGTAAATGGCATTTTATTTCCAATATTTACCTACCAATGGAGATATTTACCTACCAATGGAGACCAGTTCACCAGCCCTGTTGTACCAAAGTTATTTCCACTGAATACTCCTCACTTCCTCATGTGATACCGAGATTTATCGATATCCTTAACAGGTCCATTGAGACTGCACATTGGTGACTGGGTGACGTGTTGGCCTGTCATCGGAAGCCTCCTCCTCGAGTTCAAAACCGCTTCGACCACTCCTTTAGGAGATAGACTACAAAACGTATTTCATCTCCGAAAATAATCAGTTTGAGCTCGTATATTCCGACAACGGGCGGAGCTCTACAACCCTGACCACAGTAGACGCTCCGAGCTGGTACCGGAGCACCGCCCCCCGAAAGACCCGAAAGGCTCCGATGACGATCAAGTTCATTGCCAGCCTCGCGGACTCTTATGACCAGTTGACATTTTCGGACCGTCGCTAGCAGTTTTCTTATAGATTAACAGTGTGTAAAACCATTCAATACTTAAATCGAGCCTTATGACACTTATAGATTTGCGGACAATACTATCACAAGAAAGTCTTTTTCGAGCTATCTGGCTACCTCAACCTCAAGATCTAATTGGGCTTCTTGATTAAGTTAACACTGTGTCGAGCTTCGATTTCCACAAACAAGACATCCAACATGGCAGAAGTGGTCCGAAACACAACATGGGTCTTCAAGAACCCTCCTACCGAACTGCCCCAGCCGGGCGTCAACACCGTCATGGAGAACCGCCCCCTTGAGTTAGTACCCCCGCCTGGCGGTCTCGTCATCAAGCTCCTCATTGCAGGCCTCGACCCGCACCAGAGAGATCGTATGCGGGGATCTGGCATGGTGGATTATGTGCCTGGCTATGAGAAGGACGAACCCATCACCAACTTCTCCATTGGCAAGGTCATTCGCTCAGATAATGACGCTTTCGAGGAGGGCAGTTTGATTGCCGGTAGTCTGCCCATTGCCGAGTATGGCATCATCCCCAAGGAGCTGATTGATGCCCGAGCCATGGCGTCGCCGCTCGTGTGGAAGGTGACCAACGACTATAACCTGGACTTGAAGCATTACGTCGGAACTTTGGGACTTGCTGGCATGACGGCTTGGAACTCGTTTTACGGGCTGGTCAAGCCCGTCAAGGGCGAGACCATTTGGGTCAACGCTGCGTCAAGCTCGGTTGGAGAGGTCGTGGTCCAGCTTGCCAAGGTTGAGGGAATGCGGGTGATTGCGAGCGTGAGCTCTGATGACAAGCTCGACTATGTCATCAACGAGCTGGGCGCCGATGCTGGTTTCAATTATCGCAAGGAGCCCGTTAATGACGCACTGAAGCGCCTGGCACCCGATGGATTAGACGTGGTCTTTGAGAATGTCGGAGGTGACCACTTCCAAGCGGCCATCGAGAACATGAAGTGGTTCGGACGCATCATCAGCTGTGGAACGGTGAGTTTCTTCATTTCTTTTAAACAGTAATATGCAGATTATATCTAATCCTGATTCTCGCAGGCCTCGCAGTACAACAAGCCA
Source organism: Rugonectria rugulosa (assembly GCA_023509875.1). Taxonomy (NCBI): domain Eukaryota; kingdom Fungi; phylum Ascomycota; class Sordariomycetes; order Hypocreales; family Nectriaceae; genus Rugonectria; species Rugonectria rugulosa. The sequence goes on along the minus strand of JALNIO010000238.1, from coordinate 38,241 downwards.
ATCGAGGAGCAGTATGGAGTGACCAACCTGTCCGAGATTTTCCGCCGCCGAATCAAGATCCAGGGCTTCATCTTCTGGGACGAGAACATCTTCCCGGATAACATTGAAAACTTCCGCTCGACGATGCCGAAGTGGATTTCGGAGGGAAAGATCAAGTCCCGTTACACCGACTTTGAAGGAATCGAGCAGGCCGATAAGGCGTTCCTGTCCATGTTTACAGGTAAAAGCTTTGGAAAGACGGTGCTTAAAATTAGCGATGCATGAGAAGATAGTTAATAAACAGATATAGGTGGACATAAAAGAAGAAATACTTAACTTGTCGCCTTTGATGGATACATTTTTATTTGCCATATGTAGGTAGATGAAAACAATATTTCAACGTCGATGAATCGATGCCGCTTGGAGGAAACGGTTGTGCTGTGTTGAAGAATGACTGGAGAAACCATAGCCAATATCGAAATACAGATTGAGATGTGATCAAGGTCTTCTCGTTGGCTGCTTTCACAGTTATTCTACCAAAGAAAAGAGAGTGAGAATGTAAATATTCATGCTACGAGCAGGAGAGGTGACAATAATGAAGAAAATGATGTTATTTGGTTTCGCATTGAGTCCCTTAATCTATCCATCCCTTCGCCCTCTCGCTCAAACCTCAACCGGCTTCTGCATTATATCCGGCAGGCTATCAAACAAGAACCCTATAATCAACCAGTTCAACTGATGCGACTCAATCAGAAACGCATCGTGCCCGTCATTGCTCACAACCTCCCTCAACGTCGCATTGGGAACACACCGAGCAATCATTTCTTGCTCCGAGAGCGTGTACAGGCCGTCGCTTCGTATACCAAGTACAAGCGTAGGCTGCTCGATTAGCGACAGAACTTGGGACACGCTATCGGCACGACCGCGTGACAAGTCGTGCGTGTCGAGCTTTTGCGTGAGGGCGATGTAGCAGTTGCTGTCGAAGCGGTTGGAAAACTTCTTTGCTTGGTATCGAAGATAGGACTGGGCGGCAAAGCTGGAATCTGATGATGCGAGAGCCACAGGGCTTTCATCAGCGGGCGGCTGGACAAGAATCGGTGTGTTGTCTGTTATTGCCTTGGTTTGGTGGTTTCCGTTGAGGCTGGGTTCCTTCTTTCGACTTGGTCCCATTTTGCTTGGAACTCGTGCTTTACCATCTGTTGTCTTGCGACCGAACCGTCTCTCTAGGGAGTCGCGACTTCGATACGTCAGTAGTGCAGTCATACGAGCCGCCTCAAGACCAGCTACGGGCGGATCGTCCAAGCTATAGTGGCCGTCGTTGTATTTGACATCGCTGTAGATGGCATGACGCTGCGCTTCGCCCCATCCTATTCCCCAGGCACTCTGGTGACTGCAGGTGGCTACAGGCGCGATGCAGCGCACGTAGTCTTTACCATAGAACGCCCACTCAAGGGCAAGCATGCCACCCATGGAGCCACCAATGACGGCTGCGACTTGGCGAACCCCCAGGTCGTCCAGAAGTAACCGATGAAGACTAAAAGCATAATTAGTAAAGGTGCCCGTTGGATTCTTAGCATAACGAACGTACCGGACATCATCACGAATGGTGGTTGATGGAAACTCAGGACCGTACCATCCCTCGGCCGGGTTTCCATTCTTGGCTGTGACAGGACTGGCTGTTCCATACGGGCTTCCCAGACTATTCATACAAACAACAAAGAATCTGTCCGTATCAAAAGCTCGTCCAGGCCCAAGAAGAGGACCCCACCAGTCACTGACATCTGCACTCCCCGAAAGAGCGTGGCAGATAACCATGACATTGTTCTTATCCGGAGAGAGCCGTCCCCAGGTCATGTACGCTACGGGGACATTGCGCATCTCGATGCCGGAATCGAGTGTGAAGGATGGGATGATGGCGATATTTTGCCCCAGGACCTGGTGCGAGAAAGGATCACTAGGCTGGACATTTCTGTTTTCTGAGCCGGTTGTTAGTGAACCTGGGGTATGAGGCAGAAAGTAGAACGTGACGGACCAAAGTTTTGTTTTCGTCCGTTGCCATTCAAAGTTGGGGCTGGTAAAGTTGCCGTTGTCGTCGTAGTCGTCATAATGAATTAGAGGTTACTTTTGGCTCTGCGATTCAAGTATTTCCCTGGTGTGTAACTGTTCGTGGGCTTGCTCTCTTTCACACTGGTCACTGGCCAAGTTGGATGAGTCCTGGACTATGATGCTACTTCCTGGACATGAAATGAGATGGACACTTCGCTGCAGCCACATGCATCTTGATGACTCGGGCTCAGCCACCGCATTCATCTTGTGTCTCTTACCATAGGAGCCACAGTTGACCGGCCGGCGGACTCTAAGCCGGAGCTCCGGGTGCCGGAGATCAGGAGCACCGAGCACCGACCTATGTAAGCATCCGAGATCTCGGAGCTACGACAGAGATCTATGCATGTTTCACATCTACGTGGAGACTAATGCACCTCAGTCGTAGCTATACTGTGGCTTATCCGACTGGTCCAGCATCATCGGGCAACATCCGACAGAGTTGGTAAGAATTATGTAGGTTTCCTGTCACATATCAGAAATGCTGTGCTTCGGTGCAAGATGAAATCATCTACCCCCACGATAAGTTGGCGAGTCGGCTTCTCAGTGCTTCGGAAGGTTCCGCATGAAACATGCTGGTTTAGTTGGATTTGTGCAGAGATTCGGCAGGGAAGAGCAAGGAAATTCGGCGAAGTCCAGGGGAGCGCATGTGGATAAAACCTATTCAGATTGGGGTATTGAGCAATTCCCTTCTTGAAAGCCAATCAACTATTCTTTCTTTCTCTCTTATCCCAACAGGAAGCTGATACACCTGAGAAACCACACTATCACAGACTCTAACCAACTGCCCGTCATACACACCTTCGAAGATGCGGTTTCTGTGCCTCCACGGCTACGCCACGAGCATTGATGTTCTCCAAGAACAGATGGAACCAATCACAAGTCATCTCCCTAGTGATTGGGAATACGAGTTCTTCGAGGCGGAAAGGGAGCCATCTGAGCTGATGCTTCGTAAGTCTACTCGTGGTTATTTATGGGTTACCCCCTGGAGCTGACGGTCCCTACACAGCGACACTCAACCAAGTCCCAAAGCCCAACTACAGCTGGTACAACTTTCCCCATCAAGAAGACGTCGAGGAAGCTTATGAGCGCCTCGTCTCCTTTATCGAGTCCGAAGGCCCGTTCGATGGCGTCTGGGGTTTCTCTCAGGGCGGTTCCATGGCTGCGCTTCTGCTGCTTATGCACCACGCAAAGACTGCGGGTACAGACTATCCATTCAAAGTGGCCATCTTCACCTCGGCCTTTCTCCCTCACCGCTTCGACTCCGGCTGGGTCGAATGGGACGTGGCGGAGGACAACCAACTCAAACCAAGATACATTCCAGGAGAATGGGATATCACTGGGGGTGAAGATGATGTGGACTGGACACAGGATCCTCATTCTTCAATTGAGTACGGTATGATCAAGGCCGTTCAAGACAAAATGAACTTTCCCGCGCAGTTCTTGCTCAAGTACAACCCCAATGACATCGAGGACAAGTTGACGATACCGTCAGTCCACGTCAGGGGCGTCAAAGATCATTACCATTTTGTCGATGACTCGGTATCCGAGCTGTTTCACCCGGATTTGACGAGAAAGATGACTCACCGAGGTGGTCACCACTTCCCAAGATACTCGGAAGAGTTGGTCCATTTTGCAGAGTTGATCATGGAGACAGTTTGTGCACTGGCTTAGGGTAGACGCAGCCAGGATGAATTTCGTTTCAGTTAGCATAGAGCCATTTCAAGTAGCAGAGCATAAATAAAAGTCCCTTTACCGTGGCAGAATTATTGTAGGATACAATCATAAACTCAATAGATACAACGCTGCGACATACGATGCTGGGTCGTCGACAAATGACGTGATAACCTCTAGTTGGAATCACTAGGATTGCTGAGGAGATGAGCCAAGCCGTTGTCGAAATTCCTGTTAACTACCGTACAACGTAAGCCCCAAAGTTAGCCATCGCTCAATGCAAAACCATTGGGGATGAGTGAGCCATGTTTGGCAGCAGTCGTTGAGACGGCTCATGTATCTTCATTCATCAGTCATTTATTAGACTAAATTACCGTTCACTGATGTGCGCCCATGAGTGCTTTCTGTGAATGTATTTATACCGGCGGCGTCTTGAAGTCTTGAACCATTCAGACTTCAATACAATATTAAACGCCATCTCTAAGTAATGTGAATTCTCAGTTGTTCCGTCGCCATGCGCAAGAACCTTTTACATAGAACTCCAATGGTCGAGTGGTCGAATCATGAATGCGGGTGCACCAGCAGAGGTAAGGTCTCACTCTTTGCACATTGCCACCAAGCCATATATGCTGCAGTTTATTTTCTCAATCACGTAGAAGACCTAGAAGCTCCAAGGCCTGAAAAGTATCACCCTACTTCCTGCGAGCAATTCCGCATGCAGGACGTTCATAGCTCGCGTTGCATCCGTGGCTGGAATGACGCAGGAAATGTTGATCTCACTGGCTCCTATGAAGCGAAAAGAATTAACATCGTCTTGATAATAGCTACCATCAAATGGAGATTACACGTACCTTGCGAAATCATCTCTACGTTCACTTTGTGATCACCCAAGATAGTAAACATCCGCCCAGCAATGCCCGTCATATGATGCAACTCAGCACCCACCAGACTCAAGATGGCCATGTTATCAAGGACGTTCACCTCACCCTCGCTAGTGAGCCTGATTCTTGCCTCTTCGATCCGCATGGCGTCTGTGTTGTTGGTGTTGATGGCCATGGAAATGTGGACTTGGGAAGTCGAGATGAGATCGACAGATATGTCGAGGTCGTCGAGGATGGTGAAGACTTTGAGGAAGAATCCGTGAGACATAGATTGCTTGTTGCTGAGTATATTAAAGATGGTCATGTCGCGTTTGATGGTGACTGCGGTAGGCATTCTCGAGAGCGAGGATGTCTCAGATGGCGACGAAGACGGCGGCGTGTTGTCAGACCCGAAAGTCTCTGAACAGTCGCTATCTCTTGGAGAACTCCCACCGGCTGAGTTTGGGTCATTCGGTATGATTGCTGTTCCTCGCCGCCATGGCTTCTGCACATTGTTCACAAAGATGCAGATTGGAGGATGTGCTTGCGTTGCGAGAGCCAGGGCGAGATGATGAATGACCTCGGAACCGTAAAAGGTCAGTTCGGCTGCCTCTGAAGGTGTGATGGATTCCAGACACCGCGCATCCGGTACCTCTCTGGGATCGGCGGTGAAGATACCGTCGACTTCCTTCCAGATTTGCACTCTTTCCGCCCGCAAACCGATGGCCACCAAGACTGCGCACAAGTCCGAATACCCTCTACCGATACCGCCGTCAATCAAGCTACCTGGAACAGCGCCGAAGAAGCCAGTGATGACGGGCACTCTATCATGGCATTGCATTATCCGTTCCCCAAACACGGCGGCCGCTTTGAGAAAGTACCCTGGCTCCAGACGATCCGAGCCGTTGCCGGGTATCAGATCAGACAAGTCGACATACTCAGCTTCGATTTGTCTGTCTTGTAGCATGGCCGCCATGAGTCGACAGCTCAGCTTCTCTCCGAAGCCGACAATCTTGTCTTTTGTCCTGCCATTTATCTCGAGGTTGAATCGTTTAACAGCTGTGATGTAGTCGAATAGTTCCTCGCAGTCTCCTTCGATTTGCTTCATGGTCTCTTCCCGGATATCCGAGGATTGTACAAATGACTGTACTGTTGATATCTCATCGTCGCGGATATCCGAAATGATGCTCCGTATCTTGTCAAATAAGAGATTCTGTACACTTCCCTTGTCTTGAATCGCCAGGATGCGTCTCAACACCTGGTATAGCTCGAGTAACCTAGACGAAAATAATTTCTTCAGCCTGGGTGATATCCTATGATCTACTACAAGACATACCGACTCGTTGTCCCAAAGACCTTGCTGCTGGAGCTTCGTGCGGAACACACCACAGCAGGTAAGTCCCCATTCTGTTTCGTACTGAAATGAATGGTTAGAAGATCAAGATCATTGAGTTTCATAATAGATTATCATACTCTTTTACAATATCTGCAACCTGTTCCGAGATGGTGAGTGAGGAATATCATCAAACATGGTGGTTGCTCTACCTTGTCGGGAAATTTCCCTATACTTGTGCCCCCGAACTTTTGAACGACGTGGCCATTCTTGCTGAGGTGATACATGTTTGCTGATGACGGCTTTGGATCTAGAGTCATGATAACGCATAAATGGACTATACGAAGGAAATTTGCCAAGTGCTGCAAATGCGGTCTAATGGTAGTATCAAGATATTCGAGACGATTAACTCTACAGGTGTTTAACCACGCCTTCGTGGGTATAGTACCCGGCTCCCTAACTCTCGAGACGTCTAAGAGTGTGTGATCTTCCTCTCTCGGAAGTCCAGTTCGGTCTGCAAAGTCACCGACCCAAGTTCGGAGAGCCGGCATCTACAATCTGTTACGTGACCGGGGCCAAATGATGGGGGGCAAAATATTTAGTGCGTTGACCTGACACTGATATAAACTAAAAAGAAACCGAGGCATCGGATCTTAACTCACGAATGTTTACGATCTGTTTAATTCTACATATTCGTCAGAGTGAGCACTAGTCAGGGGTTCAAGTTGTCGGACCAAGTGTCGTAGCTTCCGATGATGACGATTAAGGATGCGATACTGCAGAATCTCGGAACTTTTCGAAACGATCCGATTACGATCTTAGATTAGCATCTACACAACCGCCAGTCAGAATAGTTGCAAGGATTCGAGCACCCTGGAAGAGCAATCGGAAGTAAATTGGAGAATGAAGATGGTTCAACAATACTGAAATCACTGCAAACATGGGATCACAAGAAGAAAATAAGCCTCCAGGGACAGATCATTGAAAGTAGTGTCTCAGTTCGGTATACTAAGAAGATGAACCCTGGTGTTGACTAACATTCCGCGCATGGAAATGCACGGCATTTCTCTATTTACTCTTAAAAGGCCAAATAGTCAAGTGTTCAAAGTCCCACACACCCTGTACAGTGAATATGTCCTTCTTAATGATTTCCTTGATCTCCTCCTCGTTCTCGGCTTTGATAATCATGACGGTTCCGTTCTCCGCCGGCTGCTCGCCTTCGGCGCCGTGTTTGGCGAGAGTGCTGCCGAAGAAGGGGACACGACCCGCAATCACCAATGGGGCGGCATCTTGGTTATGTGGTTTCAGGAGGGCTAGCCTCTTGGCGAGCACGTCTGGAAGATCGGGTATGTGGACGAGATATTCTCGGAGAGGTGCAGTTTGTTCGGTGCTCATGGTGCGGTTGAGGGATAGGGATGTAAGAGATTGTCTCAATATTCCAACCGACAATGAAAGAGGTATTTTTGAGGATTTAAAGACACACTAGGAGTGAAGTGTCACAACGAAGGTTTGTAGCAATAAGTCTAAACTTGTAAGTATGTAGACAACGATTCTTATGATCAAGGGGGTTAAGCGATAATCGAATAACGGGTACCTAAGTTTCTGACTATTTCTACCTCACAAAGTTGTTATAAATAAAAGTTCGTATGTATTTTCCGAGATGCCTGTCTCTCGGAAGTTTAGTCGGACATTGTGGTGCTTGTATCGGAGCTTCTGACTCGGAGCCTTTTCTGCATATCTGGCAGACACCCTATACCAGCTTGTGCAAACAGAACCCTGGATACAGAATGAAAATGAGTTAATGGAAAGATTTGAAGTTACTTGGGGAATCTAGTTATAACGGAAACTGACAATTCTAATAAAATATCTTCGTTTTCATGCGCAGTTGCCGCTAAGAGATTATAGATGACGTGGGACGTGATACTATCTGTTTGAGGACTACTCCGGTAAAGCTAGAAGCTCTAAAAAGATTGGAGAAAATGAATAGACGTCAATCATGTTGCAATTACATAAATATATTTTTTCTGTGACGGCTGACGGAAGAAGTAGCGCCTAGATGATTGTAATTTTGGGTGGAGGACGATGATCTTAATGAGCACAAGGAACAATACGGATTCAGTCTATCAAAACCAACATGCCATTAACCATATAACTAAAAGAGAAAGGAGATTGACCCGATAAACCAAGAATACATCCAAATAAATCACACGTCCAATTTCTGTTGTTAATGCATCCTCGTTAAGCAAGACCAGCCGGAACCAGCGCAGACTTGGCAGTCACCTTCTTTGCAAATCCACTCAATGGCTCGTTGCTGACAATGTCGAAAACAGAAAGATCAGCCTTCAACTCCTTCAGCAACCAAGTTCGGATCTCAATGGCGACGAGACTGTCAATACCCAGAGCTGGGAGTGACCTCCTCGAATCTACGTCTTCGGCGTCCGTTTTGATGATTCTCGAGACTCCTCCAATAATCTGTGATAGCACAATTTCGTAGACCTGGTCTTTGGATTCAGCAGCCGCAAGATGCTTCTTCCAATCTTGGCTGCCATCGGAGCCGCCGTTTGCGCCCGAGCCTTGTCGGTCAAGTTGGCTGACGATGGCGAACCGTGAATCAGCGAACCAGTAAGGATCGTTGGAAGCGGACTTCTCAAGCTGGCCACCCGTTGAAGCACCAAGTGCTACCTGCGTTGGCGTACGTCCTGAAACGGCTGCCTCGACAACGTTGAGGACATCGGTTTCGTCCATGCCGATCAGGCCACCGTCCTTCAACAGTTGGAATACTTCGCTACGCTCCGTAGAGATACCAATTCCAACTACCAAGCTGAGATTGATGCTCGTAGCTGCCAACCCCGAAGCTGCCCGATGGTGCATAAGCGTATCTTGGTATGTGTTTCCAGCATTGTAGTTGGCCTGGCCACGCGAGCCGATGATTCCTGCAATAGATGACAAACATACGAAAAAGTCCAGGTCTGAGGGCAAAAGCTCGTGCAGATTTCGAGTCGCTCGCAACTTGGGGCGAAGTGACAGATTCCAGTCTTCCGCCGACATGTTGCTGTAGATGCCGTCCTAGGAGGGGATTATCAGACGATTGTATACAAGCTGGCTATAGACCGGGTGACTTACTCTCAGATCCATAGCGGCGTGAATAATTCCCTTGATGGGAGGGAAGTTTTGCTTAACTTGATTGATAGCATCTTCCAATTGAGACTTTTCAGCTACATCAACAGCGATTGCCGTCGCGGAGACGCCCTGGGACTGCAACTCGCTGAGAAGTGTTTTGGCCTCAGGACGAGAATCTCCTGATCGAGATAGGAAAACGAGATGCTTGGCACCTCTCTCGACGAGCAACTTAGCAATAGATCGGCCGATTCCACCAAGACCACCGACGAGGATGTAGGTGCTGTCTTGTGGCAAGCGGGAAGCTCCAAGGCCTTCAGGGACGACCTGAGATATGTTGTTAGCACATATGCGCGTCTTCAACGAGGAGGGTTTCATAGAGACTTACTGGAATAATGTCATCTGGCTTGGGGCTGATAACAATCTTGCCAATGTGGCCTCCGCTCTGCAAGAGGCGGAATGCTTCACTAGCTTCTCCAAAGGAATATTGCAGAAGGTTGTCCAGAGGTGCAATCGCACCCTTCTGAAGGAGGTCAACCACCTGGTTTCCAATTCGCTCAAAGCGATCGGCATAATCGATGACTTGAGTAAGAATGTCCAGACCAGCAAAAGTGATGTTGTTCAGGAACGGGCGCATCTCCAGGCCACTGTTGTCGTAAATATCGCGTTTCCCGAGCTCGATGAATCGACCAAAGGGAGCGACGCAAAGCCAAGTCCTGCGGAGAGCTTCCTGTGCCAGCGAGTTGAGCACGACGTCAACACCCTTTTGGTTCGTCAGCCGAAGGATACCGTCAGCAAAGGAGTGATCACGGCTGTTGAAGATTTGCGACTCCTTGATTCCGTATGTGTCTACAAGGAATCTCTTCTTCTTCTCCGACGAGACAGTGGCGAAGATTTCGGCCCCGAGGAACTGAGCCAGCCGAATGGCCGCCTGACCTACACCCCCTGCAGCCGAGTGAATCAAGACGGATTCGCCGCGCTGAAGCCGGCCGACGTCAATGAGAGCATGGACAACGGTGGCGTAGGTGCACATCAGAGAAGCAGCTTGCTCGTCGTTCAAGTTATCAGGGGTTTTCTGGAAGGTACGGGGGTCAACTCGCACACGGGTCTGGAAGCAGCCAGCGTGCATTCCAAAAACACGATCGCCGACTTGGAATTTCTGAACACGGCTGCCAATCTTGGAGACGACACCAGCACATTCGATACCCAATGTTGAGTCCTCCATTTGGCCCATGGCGACCATGACGTCGCGGAAGTTCAAGCCCACAGAAGTGACTTCAATCTCCACTTGGTCATCTGGGAGGGGATCGGTAGATAGATTCTGGATAGGGACGTATTCTAATGTATCAAGGAGTCCTGGCTCCCGAATAGACAGACGAAGAGCGCTGTCAACTTGTTTCAGGGCAGTCTTGACGGCTGGGAGGCTTCGTCCGGACTTGGAGGAGTCCAGAAGGGCCTTGAGATTGAAGTCTGGCACAAGACGTTCAATCAAGACCTCGCCTCGACGAATGACATACTCCGAGTCTGTGGAATCTTCCGAAGTCTTGTTGGAAAGGTTGTTCAGGAGGCGGGAGACGGTGTGGATGTTTAGCTCCGTATCGAGGGAGACGCCCAAGTCAAGCGCCAGAGTAACAAAGGAAACCTCAGGGTGCTCAGCTCTGATGGTCCTGCCGAGACCCTTGACAAGGCCCTTGGATTCGCTATCTGTGGTCAACCATAGCGTTCCAGATGAACCAGTAATCAAGGAACGAATCTTGGAGAAGGAGTACTCATCCAGATTCTCCAAGATGGACTGGTCAACTTCTAGGGCGACAAGTGTCAAATAGGGAGAAGTTTGTTCGGGAATGTTACCAAAGGGTGCCTTGACAACGTTGTAGCTCTGAGCTACTAGACCACGCTCTACTTTGTCAAGAGCACGGCTGAGTCCATACGAAGGATCCTGTGGTGTGACGATCAAGATATTTCTAACTGCAGGCTCCTGTTGATCCTTCTGGCGGGCAATGATGAAGGTCGATGAGTTAGAGATGGTGATGTTGGTCGTGGTGAAACCCGCGGTTTCCAAGGAATCATTGGTGATGGCAGTGCTACCGGAGCCACTCACAACCAACAAAACTCCCCAACTAATAACTGTTAGTTTATTATAGAAACATGCGTCTGAAGGAAACGACGGTGGATATCACTTACGGCTTCAAAAGCTTCCTCAGGTTCGCCAAAATGATGGATTGGTCGCCTTCATGCGCAATCGTAGTGTCAAAAACTACAATGTCACGAGATGCATCATCAAAGCCCTGGGAGCTTGCGTCCTCAGTCAAGTTTAGCTTCTGGTTCTGAATCAGTTTGTCCCATGCACCAGAGGCAGATTTGCTGTCGGTGCTCAGCCCCTCTAGGGGACTGGCCAGAACAACAGACTTGACACGTTCATGGAGCTTGTCCTCGGCCGCAGTGGACTTGAGAGCATTCGCCAGGAGAGTTGCCGCAGAAGTGTTGTACTCGAGAATATCCAGGGCCGGACGTTTATGCGCAGCCAGAGAGATATAGCGGCCTAGTTGCGTAATCAGGTCGACTCCTTGCAAGTGCTTCTGAAGCTGGGTGGTACCAGCAAGCTCCAGGTCTGGAGCCAACTGCGGAACGACAGGAACATGGCCGACAGATTGCCCGTCCGACGTGGAAGCATCTGACGCGCCGCGAAGAGGCAAGGTCTGGCATCCTCGGAGAGCGACCACGGGCTTGTCGCTGTTCTCACCAAATGCAATGACATCGCTCAACATGTTGTCAGTGCCATGCTTTCTCGACGAAGTGAAACCATGGTACTTGGTGCCACTGGTAGAGTCAAAGTCCGCAGAGATGTAGAGCGAAGCCGTCGAGACGGGAACTCTGGCGTTGAGCTGCGTAGCGTCACCGGTGCTGGAGATGAGGAGATGCACAAAGACGTCAAGTACAGCGGGGTGGATGAGATGAGGGGGCTGCCACTTCTTGGGGTACCATTGCTTCGTGTCCAGAACCTCCATGGAGAAATGAGACTTGTCATTGAGCAGATGAAGCTCCTTGACGCCGTGGAATGCCGGCCCAAGACTGAATCCCGAGTTGTCCATCTTGCTGTAGAACGTAGCTGGGTCTAGACTTGGCAAGTCAGCTTGCACCGTTTGGTCATATTCTTGCTTGAGCTGAGCGTTGGATGTGGCCTCCTCGTCCAGGAATGCAGGGTTGGCTGCTTCTTCCTGCTTGTACAGCGTTGTGATGAGGCCAGTGCAGTTGGCTGTCCAGGAGCCGCTCTCGTTTCGACTCGACACCTTGAATTCTGTCCAGTTTGATGAGGTGGTGTTGGGTCCAGTGCGCCAAGGCGAAAGCTGAAGTCTTGTTTCAACAGTCTGGTCGAGGGGGACAACCAAGGCACTTCCAATGTTGACGTTGCGAACTTGGTAACCTGAGACGTCGGTTCGGGTCTCAATCTGGCGCGTTGCCTCAATGGCCATGACAATCATACCGGCCATGGGATAGATGTTTGTGTTCTGGAACTGGTGGTGCTCGATCCATGGCTGTTCCGCGATTCGAAGGTAATTACGCCAGGCTGGCTCGGCCTCGGTTGATCGCTCGTCTCTGGTGCCGAGAAGCTCGAGTCGAGGATGGTTTCTTCTCTTGTAGGCTGATAGCGCAGCCGACTCGTGCCAGTAGCTGTTGGACTTGTTCCAAGCATAGGGCGGAAGATCAACCAGTGCGGATATTTTGTTACCGTTGGACTGGGCGTTGCCATACGCATTTGCCAACGGAATATTGGCAGCATGGCCAAGAACAATCAGCTCTCCAACCACGTCCAAGGTCGTCTGAATAGCGTCCTGCTTTCTCTTGATGGCTGAAAAGTATCGAGGAGCAGCACCTTGCTCAACCACGCTGTCCAAGATCTGCTTCAACGGTCCTTGGAGAGCGGCATGGGGTCCAATCTCGACAAGGGCATCAGCACTTCCCTTCTTCTTGGACGTGCCTCGCTTCTTTCCCAAAGCGCCTGCCTTGGCAGCTGCAGTCACTGCGCCCGAGAAGTTGACAGGGCTGACCAGGTTAGCTACCCAGTACGAGGGGCCAAGTTCGGTGCCGTCGATAGATTTGGCTGACACGGAAGAGAACATCTTGACGCTTGGACGGCCTGCCTTGATTTCCCAAGTGTTTGCCAATGAAGCGAGATACTCCTCAGCAATGAGTTCCATGTGGTGGGAGTGGTAAGCCGTGGATACTCGAAGCTTCCTAGCAAAGACATCATCCTCCTTGAGCCATTGCAGGACTTCATCGATACCCTCAACATCACCCGACAACGTCACGCTTGACGGACTGTTGATGCAAGCAACTACGACCTTGCCTGCGGTAACTCGGCTGAGATATTCTCTCACACCTTCAACACCCAGTCCCACGGCGGCCATAGCACCCGTCTTGGTGATGTTACTCGTGAGGAAGCCTCTGAAGTAGGCGATTCGCATCGCCGCTTCCTTGTCGAAAGCCCCCTTGGCGTAAGCTGCGGCAATCTCTCCACTCGAGTGACCAATAGTGACTTGAGGATGAATGTTCCAGCTGGCCAAAAGATCAATGACACCGAGCTGGAGGGCCGTACAAGCTGGTTGACTGATGGAAGGGAGGTCAATCTTGGACTCTTCGGCGCTACGGTTGAGCTCGGTGACCAGATCCCAAGTGCTGCCGAATGACTTAAGGTAATCGCTCGATGCCTGCAGGGATTGTTGGAAGACGGGATATTTCTGGAGAGATCGACCCATGGCAAACCACTGCGCACCCTGGCCGGTAAAGATGAATGTGAGAGCCTGTGACCTGGGAACTCGCGCAGCCTTGGCTGGCGCACCATCGAGGGCTTGCTGTAGTTCCTCAATGGTAGATGCAGCGGCATATGTTTTCCAGGGAAGAGTCGACCTCCTCTCGGAGAGCGTATAGGCCAGGCGATGCAAGAACTCGGACTCGTTCTTTGTTTCCACCTCACCGAGATAAGTTTGCAGACTTTCGCTCAGCCGAGCAATGCCTGATTCCTCGTGAGAAGAGAGAAGGAAAAGGCGAGGAACTTTTTCGCTGTTTGCGTCCCCATTCTGGGAGTGGCCGTTTGATCCATTCTGAGTCAGACCATTGGCAGCGAGCTCTTCAGCAGCAATGTCCGTGTTGTGATAGCCTTCCAAGTTATGACTCTTGAGGAAATGGTATGCATCATCCAAGATAGCGTGGGCATTGGCTCCGCCGTACCCGAAACTATTGATGCTGGCTCGTCTCAGGCCTACAGGCCAGCTGATGGTGGTGGTCGGAATGTCAATCTTCCAGGCATCGACTTTGATCTTGGGGTTGATATCCTCAAGACCATACGTCGGTGGAATCAAGCCACTTTCAAGGCTATAGATGGTCTTGACGAGACCGGCGATTCCGCTTGCACCCTCCAAATGCCCGACATTGCTCTTCACGGAGCCGACATACACGGGACGATCTCTCGTCGGACCAAAGACTGAACCAATAACAGAGCACTCGATAGGGTCACCCACTTTTGTTCCTGTGCCGTGGGCTTCAAAGTAGTTGGTCTTGCTCGTGTCCAGGCCAGCTGAAGCATAAGTCTCGCGGATGAGTTCCTCTTGTCGGGAAGCTGATGGTTGGGTAATACCCAAGGTGCGACCATCTTGGTTGCTGCCGGTACCTCGAAGGACGGCACGAATGGTATCACCATCCTGGAGAGCCTTGTCCAGTCGCTTCAAAACAACAAAACCGCCTCCCTCTGCTCGGGCATATCCGTTTGCCGAGGAATCAAATGAATGGCACTTATCGTCGGCACTAAGGAAGGACATGGAAGACATGAATACACCAAAGTTGGGCAACAGATGAAGGCCTAGACCACCTACTAGAGCCTGTAAGATGAGTAAGTAACATGACAAGAGTTGATGAAGACAAAGAATTCTTACCGAGTCACTCTCTCCGTGTCGAATGCTTTGGCTTGCAAGATGTAGTGCAGTCAACGAAGACGAACACGCAGTGTCGATTGTTATACTGGGACCCTTGAGATTGAAAAACCATGAAATGCGATTCGATAGCAGAGCAGGTCCAGTGCCCGTCGCCGTGTATTTCGGGGCACTGTCCATGTCGTATGCTTGCATATCCCAGTAGTCATGTTGGCAGGCTCCTACGTAACAGGACATGTGCTGGTCTGCCACTTGATCGATTTTCAGGCCAGCTGGAGCTGAGTTAGCCAAAAGCTGGTCAGAAGACCACTGTTCATATAATTACATACCGTTCTCAAGACCTTCGTAGGCAAGTTCTAGTAAAATTCGTTGCGTTGGGTCCATGCCCCTTGCTTCTTCTGGTGTAATTGAAAAGAAGCCGGCGTCGAAGCGATCCACGTCCTGCTTCAAGTAGTACCCAGCCTTGGAGTTGGAAGTGCCGGCTCTGCCACCATCTGGGTGGTGAAAACCATCTATGTTGAACCTGCTCTCGGGAACTGGTCCCAGAGCGTTCCTCCCCTCCTTGAGAAGATCCCATAGGCGACGGGGCGTCGTGCCATCGCCAGGAAATCTTCCAGAGACACCAATAATGGCAATGGCTGATGAAAGGTCACCATCGGTGCTATGAGAGGCCCCATTGGGAGCAACACCACTGCCGCCGTGGGGAGCACCATTGTGATTTCCATTGGATGTCCCGTTGGACGATCCGTTTTGGACGCCATTGGGACCGTTTGAGAGCGTCATGGTGATTTTGCGTGTGAAAGCCAAATTGAAATCAATGAAATGTGGTTGTTGGCAAAGACGCTCACGATGTCGATTGATTTGAGAGGAAGGAATACTGATGGCTCAATGTGCCTTTGAATACACAGCCATTTTCTATTATACATGCATCTCTATCATCCTCACTTGAAGCCATCTCGCACCGAGCCATGCTTCCCACGCGATTGCTCCGTGTCGGAGCTTGTCGGTGACTTAATAAAGACATCCCGTGCCAGGGTTCCGAGCTCGCATCGGACTCGGCTTATGCCACTGCGGGGATGTAACTACGAGATACCCGCAGCGTTGAGACTCGGAAGTTGAGCGAGATCCAATCGGAGCTTACGGCGGACTCGGCTCCGACGGCAGTTGCCTGCTTGCAGCAAATACCTACCTTGTTATTCATGATTCTATGATGTTTTTGATGTATGGTTTATTTAACCTTGTTCTTAGCAACTTTGGTATCCCCATAAACGATATTTGCCACGATGGGTCGCAAATGCGGCCTCCGTTTTTATTCTTGAAATGTTTCTCTCATAGTGACTGCGACCTGGCTTCAATCATCCATACAGATTTCCAATTGCAGCTGCTTGATTTGCTTAAATAAAAGCGAACGGTATCTATATTTGGGCTGGTTAGAAACGCTAAATCAAGCAACATATCACTCTTGTCAACGTAGGTACTTACCCTATGCACGGTGGGCAAGGTGAGACTATAGATTGGAAATATGGTCCGATTTCTCAGCCTTTGTTGCCATTCAAACCCCCATCAGCTGTTTGCATTAGCATGTACTAAGCCTACTAAGTTCGAGATGCTTCAAATCAGTCAGTCAACTTTCCTGTGCGCTTTGTTGTGTTGTTGGCGTCGTACCCAAGAGTCAGCCATATCGATTGAGTCCAACGCGTCAAAGCAGAGAGAGCTTGCCCATAGTGTATATAATGGAGCTTGATGTCCAAATCACAGAATCGTTATCAAAATATCATTGCCTTTCATTGATATCTTCAGTCCTCACACTGGATAAAATAAATTCCCCAAAATGTCTTATAACATCATCATCGTCCCCGCATCCTCCAGGCCAGCAATGAGACCATCCGCCTTGTCCTGCAGTCCAAGAATAAAATATCTGTATGCGGCTTCTACCGTAATCTGTCAAAGTCTCTAGCGTGGATCTTCAAGCCCGCATACTGCTATGAGTTGATGAAGGCAGATCTTTTCAGTTTTAAATCGCCAATGTCTGCCGTTGACTATGAAATACCTAGGTAACTTAGATGGTACGTACCTACCAGTCATTGATAGAAGCGGAGGATGGTTGAGTCATTGGAGCTTCGTTATCAGCCAAACCCCACTCACGGGTCACTGTAGCCGGGGATTAGCAGCCCAAACCGAGATGGAATCCTTTATCGGGCTCTACCAATCTCTGCCATCGATTCTGACAACAACCAAAGGAAGCCATGGGAAGCACCGATTTATCGACGGTGAATCGTCTGATGGTTCGCGGAAAAGGTGAGCACTGAGCCGCTCTATTGGGCACTCACCCTGTGTATTGGGGTCGTAGAACGCCCTTCCCCTTGAAGATTGCAGCAGGCTTCTAGATTAACTCTACTGAACACTCTATCATAGACCCAGCTTGCGGCACTTGTCGCAGAAAGTGCCGCAAATGCGACCGCAAACGTCCCATTTGCGACAGATGTCGGACCAAAGGCCTACACTGCGAGGGCTACCCCCCTCGATTCCAGTTCTGCGAGACGCTCACAGCTTCTCCTGGCCAGCAGAGAAGTGGAGTGGCAGACCAGAAAAGCGACCATGCTCCCTCCCCTTGCCCGGTTCCCTCGTTGATAACAGTCGAGTCATCTCTCCAGCCAATAATACATGCAACGCTTGAGACGTCGACTACACCGACACTTTCTACCCAGGATCCTTTTCCCGAGGAGTCTTTGCCCGAGTGTACCGTACTGAGCCTACCATCGCCGTCCTCTAAATCTGCAAATACTCCGACTGCATTTTCACCCATCGACTACGCTTCGCCCCCTGTGGCGGCGCCTGAGCTTGAAAGCGAAATTATTGCAAATCGCTCCATCCTTGATTACTGTAAGTGGTCACCTAACCATGGCTGGGCATACCGTAACTGTTTTGTCAGTTGATCGAACCCTCAGTAAGCAACTCATTATTCATGTGCAGGGGACAGAGAACCCCTTCAGCAAGTATGTACTGCCTCTCGCGTATCAGCATCAAGCCATTCTCCATGCCTTGCTTGGGCTTTCGGCATGTCATATGCATATTTCCGGGGCTGAGAACAGTCAACGTCTTGTCGCAACCTCTCTCCGCTACAGGCTATCGGCCTTGCACTCTCTTGGATCGCTGCTGCTCAAAGAAGAGGTATCTGGTCTCGAGCCTCCAGAAGAGCAACATGTCCTGGCCATGGTTCTGTTACTGGTGCTACATGATGTATGCTACACTTTCTCTCGCTCTGTATAGACCGATCGACTCATATTTACCCAGGTGTGCGAGACAGGCATATCATCTCATGGCGCTCACCTCACTGGCGTCTCGTTCCTATGCAAGAGAATAGCCTGTCCAACCGACTTTTCCACACGTTCCAAGGCTGGCATGTTCTTCGTATCCGCCTTAGCTTGGTGAATTCCGTACCTGCTAAATCCACCTACATTGTTACTAACATCGACCAGGCTTGACATGTTGCGAGGCTTCAGCGGTGCCGAGAAGCTTTCCTATTCTGAGGATGTACGACAATGCGTGCGCGACCATGGAAGCCTGAGCCTTCACACCCTGGTAGGCTGCCCGCCTAGCATTTTCCACAAGATTGGTCAGGTTCTTGACGCTGGCAAGTCGTACTTGAAAGGAGACCTCGCGCTTGAGCAGTTTCGGCAGCTACTTAGCGAAGCCGAGAAATTCTTTCGCAGCTGGGATCCTGAACAAGCAGTGTACCCCACGAGTCACCAGGAATGGAAGCATCTGGCCGAGGCCTACAGACATGCATGTCTCCTCCGCGTGATGCGATTTCCAGATCCCTTCGCTATCCCGTGTGAGGACCACCGGATCAAGGAATCTGTTTCTGCCATCCTGGACGTTTGCTCGGTAATACCCAGGGATAGCGTCTTCTTCAAGCGTCTACTGTTTCCTACCTTCCTAGCTGGAGCCGACACCTCCTCGCCGCATCAGATACATTACGCAAGTTGGTGTATAAGCGAAATCAAGCATGCGACAGGGTTCCAACACTCCGCCATGACTGAGGTGCTCACAGGGGTGTGGGAGGAGAGACGCAAAAATCCCCGCGGCGGGCCAAACGTGTCTTGGATGGAATTTGTAAGTTTTCCCACGCTTATCCTCAAGATGGTTCAAGTGACACTAACTTTACAATTACCTATGCAGACATGTTCCGAGCTTTTGAGTCACCAGCACGCTTATCTGTTCTTTTGATAGTCCAGAGATGGCTTACACCTCCCTCTACTGAGCATGCATGAGCGCTACCTAGATTAGCTAGGGGGTTGGGAATAGTTCCCTAAGGGCTTAGTCTGTGCTGACCCAGGTGGACGACTTAATTGGTTTAAAAGATTCTGTCAAACAGGCCGACTAAGAAGAAGGGATGTGTAGGTGAACACCAGAGATGAGATCTACGACAACGCAAACCTGGCCTATCTTTGGCTGGGCCTAAACATTCCTCAGATTTTTATGGTCATGAAGCTGTCCATAGGTATGGTTGTTAGATCGTGGTTGTCAAAGGCAAGCTATAGACCCCCATCAGTAGTCGCACCAGCGGAGGACACACTCCCTTTTTTCCTCAGCTGCGACAGTGTTCAACAGAAGCCTGGGACAACAGCAAAAAGTCTTCATGCACTTCTCAGGAGCCGTAGGCATTTTACGTCAATTTGCAGTCATGACTCATCATAACAAGTGTTCCAGCCTGTCATGCTTGTGCTACGGCGTAAAACCGAGCACGACTGGCGTTAGTCCAACCTGATCGTTTAGACAATTGGACAATTAATACAGAAAGCTGGCTGAGCCATAGATCAATGAATCACGTTTTTTTTCAACCTTTTATCCGTAAATCCTCGAAACTCGCAATTCTCTTAGTACAACCTCAAACGGGGTTGGCTCCAAGAATGTCAACCTCGCTCAAAACAATATCAGCAGCGAGGGCGCCCTGCTCCATCGCGCCCTCAATGAAAGACCTCCACCCTGATGCCCAGTCAGCATTAGCCATGAGCACATTGCCGTGCCGAGTCTGGAGCTCGGCCAAATACTTTGTCAGGAATCCAGCAGGGTACCAGGCGGCTCCAGCTTTTGCGTACGGGTCAGACACCCAGTCGTGCCAGAGAACTTTCTTGATGTTCATGGGGTGAAACCGCTGCAGGGCAGTTTCGAGCCTTTCCGGTTCCTTGGTCGGGTCAAGCCTTCCTCGGTTGTCTCCTGCAAAAGAGGTGATGCGAGTTGATTTGCCACCTGCGCAGAACCCGTCACCGTAGACGTACAAAAGGTCACCAGGCCAGGTGCATCCGCGAAGACCGCGGAGATCCCCTTCAACCTCGGCGTGACATTTGGTGAGGTAGTCCAGCTGGTTGATCTTGATGGCTTCTTGACGAAGGGGTGACAGTGGGGGATCGAAGGAGATGTCAGGAAGGACAGCGATTGGTATGGTATTGATTACACGCCTGGCTCGATATGTCTTGTTAATGGTGGTATGAACCGATACTATGCCGTCCTTGTCGACGATAGACTTGACAGGAGACTTGAACGTGTACTGTAGACCCAGTCGAACAGCATCGTCGAAGATGCGGCGTGCGAGGGTGGATTGACCCTCCCGAAGCTTATACAGTGTCCAGACCTCTTCAAACGTGGCAATCTCGTAGTTCTGGAGGGCTTGAGAACGAATCATTTCAAGGAAACCCATATCCTCGACTGAACCACCGCCGATGTGTGGAACGAGTGACTCCAAGAGGGCAAGCTCGTCAGCGGAAAGCAGATGCTTGATCTGTTCGATACGGTCGCGGCACGACAGTTTATCGACCTCCTTGACCTTTTCGGGGCTGACCTTCAAGTTACCAAGTGTCGAATACGGGAGAGGGCAAATGTCTCGACCCATGCTCCCGTCATAGTTGATGAAGGTGTTCCAAGCAGTGGCCGTCATCTCACCGGCCTGCTTATGGGTGAATCTTCGCGAGCCGGAACCCGTATCAAGGGTGAAGTAATCGCAACCACCACCTTCGGTACGGGTCACAATCACATCATCTTTGAGGCCATAGCGAGTCATCTCAGCAAATAGACGTCCATGAACGTGCGAGACCCATGTGCCGCCCATTTCATAGGTGGTCCCATCGACTTCAGCACTCCAGGTACGGCCGCCAATGCGATCGCGAGCCTCGACGAGAAGCGTCTCCTTGCCTATGTTTCGATGGAACGTCAGCGGTTGCTGATTTGCAAGACTTTGTGTTCGAATGCCTCAAACTCACCGGCCTTGACAAGATCACGGGCGGCAACTAGACCGGCGTAGCCAGAGCCGATGACGATAGCCTCAAAGACTTTATCCGTTCCGTGCTGGCGAATTTTGTAGTCAGGCTCAATGACACCGTAAGTGCGGAGACCAGTGACTAGGCCATCTCTCTTGGTGTAGGTGTAACCCTCGTTGGAGAGATTAGCACTGTAAATGGACTCGGGCATTGTTTGGATTGGATAGTTTTTGGATGGGGCGTGAAGACGAGTGATGTCAAGATCAATCAATTAATGAACATAATATTTGAGATGGATGAGGATATTTAGTCCAAATAACGAAAGTGAGTATTGTAGTGAACCCCGCATCACGGTCATGAATTCAGAGCATAATTCAAAGTCATGCGGATTGTATCAAGCTGCGACCTCGCCATCGCTCTCGTGGGGCGATTGCAGCCATTGCCTTTTCCAGTTTAGATTGACCTGGCTTACGATGACACTCAGCCCTTGGACCGGAAGCACACTATGATAAACGCCGGAAAGATAGATAACGCTCGGGTTGAGAGCATATCCCAATTAGGCATGGCAGATCGAAAAATGGCCTTCGAGAGCCCCTTGTTCTGATATTCGATCTATCCGGAATCTTACAATGGGTCAATATACCGCTTATGACCGCTCGGGACTATCACAGATAAGTGGTGATTCTTGGCTGTTTACTTTCCCTGGTTTAAAGAGGCACGGGAAGACTCTGGATAGATTCAGTCGAGTCGATACGGTACGGTACATCACACTCGCCTTCCCGCCGATCACAATGCAAAGCCGATGATGACGGATGGCCTGATCTATTATTGTTGTTTAAAAGTTGAAGCTCTACCCTAAACCGCTCAGCATTCCATCCTTCCAACCTTTTCAGTGGTGTCCAGTTTCGAGCGAGGGGCCGATTTACGACCGGAATTCCTGCTGCTCAAGCGTGCAACATGGCCTCGGCCTGGAGTTCTGCTCTTGTGTTCAGTACAACAATGGCAGGTACTATTACAGTAATCCAAGCAGGCGAGTGTCCCGGATACCGTTCCCTAAATGTGCTCAGGAGGGTCGGCTCGTCCGCGGCGTTGATGAGATAGGCGGTGATCTTGTGGGCATCTGCAACGCCTCCTTGGATGCCGGCATTGCGTAGTGCTGCATCGAGACAGACGAAGATAGCTCTGAACTCATCTTCCGGAGAGGTATGGATTGTTTTCCCAGTTTCGAGATCCAAACCAACATGTGATGAAGTCGTGACAAGTTGTCCCACGGGTACCGTGGTTGTTGTGGCCAACCCTACGGACCGTAGTGCTTCACCAACTGGGCCCGGCAGCCATCGAGGTTCCATGATTGAAAAAGATTAAACGATTAGATAGAATCGTAAGTTTCTTGCAGAGAGGTGTGCTTGAGTGCATGTAACTAGGGGGGTGACGAGTATGGAAATCTGGGCTATATGTATCACGGTTACTGGTCAATCACCATTCCTCATCTAAACACGTAATAAACTTCCTTCAATATCCCATTGGGGTAATATCCCTGTAGAGCTTCTATTTAGCCAAGCTTCACGTTGATAAAGAGGTCTTTGTTAATTTGATAACGAACCTCCATCGTTACCTCGGCTCGCTCTGACTTCTGGCATATATCATGGATGAGTTCTCAATGCATTTTGAGCGACCCGACGTACTTACGCGGCAAGGCGGGTTGAGTATCAACCCTTTTCAGGCCATGCTGTGCGAATGCTGAGTCATGGGTACTGGCCTAGCTCCCAAGTTGCTGCAGAGGTTGCCTGATTCGGAAAGAATCCCAATCCCATGTGGAGTTCTCCTAGGGAGAAATTGATACTGAGAGATATGCGGTAATGCAACCGCCCGCTGAGTTCTTTTGATCAAGACCATACTGAGTCGAGGGCATGCCATGGAAGATGGGGCAATCAAATGAGAAAATTGCCCATCAAGAGTTGTTTTCCGTTTGGTGCAGCTTATGTTCTATGAGCTACTGCCTTTAAGTTCTGTGTTATGTACCATGTTCATCGTGTCTTCTGACAATTTACCCCCGTCTTGAAATTTGTAGACCTTGGGCATAAGACCAGAAAACAAAAAAGCAAGAAAGAAAGAAAAAAACGAAATGTCGCTCAAACCTGCTGAGACGAGATTCAGTTGTCCACCTCCATACGACCCCGAGATACTGGCTTACGAAGATACTCAGCATCGACCGATCCCTTCAACACTGGATGAGCTCCTCGAGTTGCGAAAAGACGAGCCTGCACGCGATGAAAACATCTATAACGACCCCGAAATATCCATCGAGGAGATACAAATCTCAGTAAAGGACTGCCAAATCCCTGCAATCATTCTCACATGTCCGAGTCGTACCACTTCGGATTCGCGCCCTGGCATTTTATTTCTTCATGGGGGAGGTCGAGTGATGGGAAATGTCTATGTTGGTCTCGCTGCCGTTAGCGAGCTTGTCAAAGACTCGGATGCCGTGGTTGTCAGTCCTGGTTACCGGCTCTCTCCTGAAGTACATGGCATGGTGTCTGTAGAGGATTGCTATGAGTCTTTGTTTTGGCTGTCGCAGAACCTAGAAACTTACAACATCGATCCAGCTCGCTTCATCATCGCTGGTGTGTCAGCAGGAGCAGGCATTGCAGCGGGAGTTACCCTTCTTGCACGAGACCGCAAGGGCCCCAGGCTCAGCGCCCAACTACTCGTCTGCCCTATGCTGGATGACCGATTTGTGAGTTTATCGAGCCGGCAATTTGAAAACGGTCGAGGTTTCTACACCGCTTGGGGTCGTTATGCCTGGAAACTTGTACTTGGTCAAGACATTGATCAAGGCACTGTCAGCCAGTATGTTGCACCCGGGCGTGCCGAAGATTTATCAGGTTTACCTCCCGCCTACATCGATGCCGGATCGGGTGAGCCATTTCGGGACGAGGACATTGCTTACGCCGCAAAGCTTTGGAGGTGCGGCGTTCAAGCGGACTTGCATATTTGGGGTGGGGGATGCCATGGGTTCGACTTGTTCTATCCTGTAGAGATTGGAGCACAGGCTATACAAACAAGACACGCTTGGCTGAGGCGGACCCTGAGGAAGAAGAAGCTTTAACGTCTGATCTAGATACAATACACCGGTTACATCACGTTGCAAAAGTTTCATTTTACCGTGATCAATTATTACCATGATCGGAGGATATTACCGCTATTGTTTAATCGTAGACATCAATCAGCCAGTGGCATAGCGGCCGCGACCTCTCTGAGCACAATAGTGGATGGAATAAAGACTGCAGCCCCAGAACAAGATACGCGATGATCACGCATGATAGTCCGTGTAGAGTTCCAGATATTACGCTGCTGGTTTAGTTCAAGATTAGTACTATCGGCTTCTCTTACTTGCTGGGAGGGCATGGCCCGTCCTCGAGTCACATATACCGAGATGTCATTAAAAGAGTGCCATTGGCTACTTCTACGTTCTGGTGCATCTTGTTCTCCATGAAAGTCAACCCAAGGCGATGTTTTCTTGGTAATTCCTTAGCATTGTCTGATTAAAATCTTTATTGCCTGCTGTCAACAAATTCCTCTCTGCCCTAGACATGTGCGTGGTGGTCATCCATATGAACGTGGCCCTCCTTGAGCATCTGGCTGTTTGCTTCTTTAATGAGGTTCCAGTCAATGTGTGGACCCTCGAACCCCTTCTTTCCGCTAGTAAACCAAAGTACTATAATGATAGTGAACAAGCCAACAATGATGACACTCGTGTAGTTCATCGTGTCGGTGCTGACGGGCAATGACGGGGGCATACACACAACGACGCCCAGCACCACAATCCAGAGAACAGAAAAGATATTACACATATAACCAAATATTCCAAGGTTCAAATATCGTGGTGGCAGGTGTTTGTTTCGGCCTTGTACAACCAGAATTCCCTGAGGAACGGTATATGTGATGTTTAAGAACAGAACGGCCGACGTGACGATCGAATTGAAGGCGGTAGTTGAGGCAAGGTAAAGCAGGCCATACAATACGACGAAGATGAAAGTGAGGGCAGTGGTTCGGACCGGAAACTCGAAGCTTCGATCGACTTTGGAAAAGTATTTGGAGAAAGGCATGCCGTTCTGTGGTGACGTTAGAGGCGGAGAATCTTTTTAGGGCAAGTGCAGAGGTCATACATCACGAGCAAAAGCCCAAGCCATGCGGCTACAAGTAACCCACTGCGATGGCAAAGCAACTGTGAGACTTGTGTCAGTACTGCGGGTCATCGTGAGATGGACAAAGGGGTACGTACGAACAAAGGTGATGAGCAGCAAGACGGTCAGAAAGAGAGTAACGTTCCGGCTGCCAGTTCTAGTATGCTGTAAGCTTTTTACCTCGAAATCTGTCGGGCATACAAACTCACGCTTGAAACACCAGCTCCATGCTGGGTAGCGGTGATGACCTGACGGCATCTAGATCGGTCATGAAGTACATGAGAGCAATGAAAAGCGGCAGAGCAGTGGCCAAGCCGGTGAACATGGTCATTATAATGACCTGCGGCACTCGTCGGCCTGGCTGGGTCATCTCCTCGCTGATGTGAATAGCTGCGGCGAGTTAGCATCACTTTATTTCGAACGATTAAAAGTCTTACCCCCATCCGTACCCCCAAAGGCGTACATGCAATTCGTGATGCCCATTACCCAAGCCGCACCCGAGTTCCAACCACTGGATCCTAATCCGGACTGTACAAGGAATGAGCCATCATTGGTGTGTTGATGCATACCAACCGGAACAAACAGCCACAAGGCCATGCCAAGAACCGAGAGAAAGAGCGCGGTTCGGACGAGCCACCCAAGGTGCTTTGACGCCAGAAATACTGGCACCACTGTAAAGGCGTAAGCGAAGAAGGCCAAGGACGCCTGATTCAACTGACCTGTGATGACTGCTACTGCAACGTAAAGTAGATATATCTGCCAACTGGAGGCTGTGAACTCGGGGTGAACAAAACTGATCAGACCAGCGAGGGTGACAGCCGCTAGGGAGATGCCAGAACAACTATTGTTCACATCGAATAGGTGAGGAAGAACTCTTCAAAAAAGGATTAGTATATCGACTTACGTCACAATCCACCAAGCAAGAGTCGACATCCAACCGATCACGTAGGCAGAGAAGCGCTTCGATTTCTCGGAGCTGATGATGTAACAGAAGTGATACTGGCCGCCAGTCGACTAAACAGTTCACGTCAGATAGTTTAGTTCAAGTTGGGAAACATAGAACTTACGGGGAAAGCGGAGGCGATCTCGGCCAAACCGAGTGTAATAGTGAATTGTACGACAAAAGCAACGACGAGGCCCAGAATGCAGACTTGAGGGCCTCCGTAAAGAAGACTTTGGCCGAAGCAGCTCTATGTCAAAGGTCAGCAAGTATAGCGAAGCTTGTTCAAGGGGCGTGCAAACCAGATATCCTGCCCAGGAATTGGTAATTGAGAAACCAAGGCCGAGAGCGGAGAACCAGTTGAACTGGCGCTTCAGCTCGGATTTGTGACCGTTCGCTCGGAGAATAGCATCATCGATGTCGTCGCTGATGATGACGCCGACGGCGATGCTTTCGCGATCCGCCTCTTCCTTTTTGACATCCATTGTAGACTACCTAATCCAATGTCTAATATGTATCTTGGTGCAGAAAGTAGGAAATGGTTGGAAAGGTATGTTTCAGGACAGGAGGAGTAAGGTATCAGGAAGGGTTGGAATACGTAGACGATGGTTGTTGGGGGACTTGAGGACTGATAACCAATTGCTGAATCTGGTGGGCCGGTCCTCCAAGATGCTGTATATAATAGCACTTTACTTACGATAAGCAGCTGATGGCCGGTTTCAACGAGATTCGGCTCCAAACAGATCGACAAGGAGGGAGCATGTTGAAAATGGCAGAGACCTCGCGACTACCCCAGGTTTTCGCGAGGTTTCCAGGGGTCCAAGACTTTGGATTGCTATACTTGCCGAGTAGTTTAAATGGTCTCCTATTTCAGAAAGGACGGTTAGCTAGGAGCTGGGAAATTTTCCTAAAGAGGTTACGGCGCAAGCTTTTATCTCGCGCTAGGCCGTTGGTCGTTATCATGATATTGTACTTGCAGTATCCATCCTATGAAGTAGATAAGGTGCATGATAAGCAACTGGCTTACTACTCAGATAGGGAACTTTGCTTATCTCGTAAGCTGCAGAGATGATACATGCGCAGAATACTCAGTCATCTTGGCCTTTATAATACAGAGAGAACTTCTTGCTGACGTTGGGAAGCAAAGATAAGGCACAGCTCTTGCATTACAAGCATTGTTAGAAGCCTTCTGGATAAGCGAAGCTAGGACATGATTACATCTTGCAGGCTCCGGTATCCTTCCTTTCATATCCGATTACCGCGGAAACCAAGTTCACAGGGGTCGAATACAGGGGCTGAGCCAAGAGTTTATCTACCGATCCTCACAATATTTACATGCTGTGAGGCTCCGACGCTGTGAGGTCGGTCAGGTTGCCTCAGAGGATACATCACGCCCACTTCTATGTATATATATAAATGATTGCAAACGGAATATCTGCGATGTACTTCTGATTGTAGCATGGGTTGCAACGCCGGCCTTACTCGTCAGTGTCATCCTACGATATAGATAAATCCGAATGCAGTCTAATTTTCTTGTATCTGTTGCTCAAACTATAACATGAACGAGCAGTCTTAATTGTAAAGCCCACCATTCGCACAAAGAACAGAACCTGTAGTCCACCGCGCATCATCCGTGCAAAGGAACGCCACAAGCGGTGCAATATCACCCACCTCGGCAATCCTCGCAGCCGCTGGCGTAGACTCAATCAGAGGCTGCATGTCTTGTCTGAACTGATCGTCACTTTCCTGCCACTGATCAGTGGCAACAGGTCCAGGGTTGACACAATTGACCGTGATCCCGTGCGACTGCCCAAGCTCCTTGGCCCAAACCCGGGCGCACGCCTCATTTGCAGCTTTGGTCGCTCCGTAGACTGTTTGGCCAGCCACGCCGAGGCGAGCAGCGGCTGAAGAGACGAACACAACACGACCGCCCCTTGCGATATGCGGGATGACGGCTTTGGTGATGAAGATCGGACCCTTGACGTTGGTGTCGAAGTGTGTTTGGAACAACTCCTCTGTGACTTGGTCCAGGTTTGCGTCAACTCCCAATGCCGCACTATTCGTTCACTTGTAGTCAGAACACGAATCCATAGATACTGGACAAGGGGCTGATGATACTTGTGAACCAAGATGTCAATCTTTCCAATCTGGCTCAACTGCAAGGCCGCATCGACAATCTTGGAGATTTCTTCCACTTTCGCTACACTTGCTTGGCAAAGTGTAGCTCGGGAACCAGCCTCTTCAATTTTCTTTTGAACATCTACAGCGCGTTGCTTGCTCTTGTCGCTGGTGTAGTTGATTACCACGTTGGCGCCACGCTGACCTAATTGAACGGCAATGCCGGCGCCGATTCCTCTGTAGTAAATCGTGTCAGATACTATGCATTCTCGCTGAGGAAAAAGCAAGGGCTCACCTAGAAGCTCCGGTGACAATGGCAGTCTTGCCAGTCAAGTCCAGTCCTTTGAAGTCAGGCATGTGTACGAACCGTCTTTGGTTTGTTGAAAGATAACTTGGACCCTTGATGATTTAATCCCGAGAAATAAAACCCAGCGGACCTGCTGTTAAACGTGATCTCATCGGGAATCGTCGCCTCTACTCCGTAGCTGCTGTCCTTACTTGAACTGGCAAAAGGGGCCACAGTGTGGTTTAGCTAGTCATATGCCACCGAGCTCAGAAAAGCGTTAGGTTAGTTTATTGATTAGATCGAGAGGGGCAATCCGGCTTCTACAATTCAGCATCATTGGTGACTTTCGATGCTGAAAGCATTACCGATTCCGGTAATAGCCTTCGGTAGCTAAACAACCCGCATAGTGGGCCTGTAAAGCAAGCTTCAGTTCCTCAGTAAAATTCGCGTTACACTACGAATAAGGAGCTGGGTATAAGACGGTCCAAGATGCGAGAAACTTGAGCAAGATAGCATAAGACAAGAGCAATGATCTCTATGTAATTCTTAGTCTTCATTTACAAAGCTCAATATCATCGCCCAACATGCCCTCTTCTGCTTCCCAAAACACAACCCCCCACCCTCTAGATCCGTTGAGGTCCGAGGAGGTGCAGACGACGTCAGACACAGTGCTTAAACACCTCGGGTGTGCTTCCAATGAGATCAGATTCAAACTCATTGATCTTGCTGAACCTACTAAGACTCTCGCCCTCAATCATCTTCGTCACAATGGTCCAGCACCCGACCGCAAAGCCAGGGTTTACTACCATGCCAAAGGGAGTCAGGCTCTTTTAGTTGCAATTGTCAATATTACAAAGAAGCAGGTAGAGAACACGCGGGATCTCCCCGATTCTCAGGGGCCTGTTGATTGGCACGAGTATGAACTTATTGCCAGAGCTTGCAACAACCATCCAGATATCCAAGCTGAGATTGCCAAGCTAAAGCTTCCTCCCAAGTACGTTGCCAGTCGATGAGCACATATATTGACATTTCTCACATTCCCTAGTGCTCGCGTTGTCAACGATCCTTGGGCCTTTGGCACTGATAATGCTAACGAGCGACGACGACTGTTTCAATGCTACATGTATATCGTCTTGAGTGACGATCCCGAAGCCAACCATTACTCTCTACCCATACCTCTAGCCCCCATCTTCGATGCGCACACCTTGGAACTCGTGGAGTTGCAGAAACTCCCAATGGGCACCGGCGACGAGGTTGATGCCGAGACTCAACCATGGGAACCCGCAAAGCCTGTGGAGTACAGCGCCAATATACTAGGCAACGATTCGTTCCGCAAGGATCTCAAGCCCCTTCAGGTTGTTCAACCTGATGGGCCATCTTTCAAGATCTTTGGACGTCGAGTTGAGTGGCAGAAGTGGTCCTTTCAGCTTGGCTGGACCCTTCGTGAAGGCCCTGTCCTCCATGACGTGCAGTACGATGGCCGTCCGCTGTTTTATCGAGTCTCTATGAGCGAGATGACAGTTCCTTATGGTGACCCTCGCACACCCTACCACCGAAAGCAAGCTTTTGACTTGGGTGACTCTGGCTTTGGTCTTACGTCTAATAGTTTGAGCCTTGGCTGCGACTGTCTCGGCCACATCGCCTACTTTAGTGGTGTACGGGTAACGAAAGACGGAAAGCCCATGGCCATGCCTAATGTTGTATGCATGCACGAGATTGATGATGGCATTGGATGGAAGCACAGCAATTTCCGAACCTTTTCATCTTCGGTAGTGAGGAACAGGCAGCTAGTTATCCAGTGCACAGCGACTGTCGCCAACTACGAGTATATTCTAGCGTTCGTCCTCGACCAGGCCGCCAACATTCACATCGAGGTACGAGCTACCGGCATCGTCTCGACAATGCCTATACGTCAAGGACTTCAGGTGCCGTGGGGTACCATAGTTGCGCCTGGTGTGTTGGCAGTCAACCACCAACACATCTTCTGTGCCAGAGTTGATCCCAATCTGGATGGTGATGAGAAAAACACCATTGTTTATGATGAGTGCCACCCGGTGATTGAAGAACCAGATCTCGATCCCCACGGATGTGCTTTCAAAGTCAAGACCACAACAATCAACAAGCCGGGTGGCTATGAGCTGGACGTGTCAAAGAACCGTACATACAAAATCGTTAACCAGGGTCGCCTCAACTCCGTTTCCGGAAAACCTCATAGTTACAAGCTTCACGCTGTGCCAAGCCAGATGCTGATGATGGGACCCAAGACATTCAACTACCGCCGGGGAATTTTTACTTCCAAGGCCATCTGGGTCACCAAGTATAACGACGATGAACTATGGGCTTCAGGGGAGTTTACGAACCAGAGTAGGGAGGATACTGGCCTTGCGGTCTGGAGTAACCGCGATGAGGATATCGAGAACGAAGATGTTGTGCTTTGGCATTCGTTTGGCGTTACGCACGTCACCCGACCTGAAGGTATGTTTCGAGCATCTCTGAAGTTTGAACTGCAATACTGATTCTCACCAGATTTCCCTGTTATGCCGGTGGAGAAATTCGTCATGTCTTTGAAGCCGGCCAATTTCTTCGAGCTCAATCCATCCAACGACGTTCCTCGGTCCACCCAAAGCCAAAACCAGTCGACATTACATAGTGTTGCACCCGAAACTTGTTGCAGTTCATCTCGCATTTGAACCGAGAAGATCCCGCTGAGATTGGCTACGTAGTAACTGACTGAATCAGCACCATCACGTTAGCAGGGTTGATGAGAGTTGACAAATTTTCGCGGGGCTGCTGAAGCTTGATGCTTCTGCTACTGTAGTCAAGATGTATATCAGCAGTAAATATTATAATGTTATATTGGGCTTCTCCACGTCGTATCATGATGTACGCAAAAGTTTATCATTAGTGAATAAGAAATTGTTCATATAGGCATTCTCAAATATTTATGTTCACACAGCGTCAAACACTGCAGAACCGTGCGGCAAAGTTAATGATTCGAAATATGATCAGGTACATCAAGTACGCAGGAATGCGTCATCAGGTGTTATACTACGGACTATAACCCCAGGTTGTGAAATAACCCCGCCAATGATCAATCCTCAGCGGCGCAAATGGCTCGAAGAAGTCATGCCGATCAGCCATGACGGCCAATAAGCTGCAGCATTACGCATGTACGAAGTGTCTTCCGATGCAACGTCAACGGTAAAAATCAGATTGTCGCAAGATACTTTTCTAGATACTCTCTGCAACTGTCATGCGACATGAGCCGACCATTTCCAGCGTGCTTCCTCAATCTCCTGTCCTCATCAATGAACAAACCCTCAATCAAGACATAAGAACCACGACTTCTTCTTCTTCTTCTTTGAGATTGTTTTCCATCCTTCCATCTGGTTCCCTTATACATATTCTCTCCGGCAGCTCCAAAAATGGCGCCCGTATCGCCAGAGGTTGTCCTGGCCATCACGTCTCAAAAAGCACGGTATGGCCGTTACGCCGATACCAAACAATGGGACAAGTGGGAACACGATGTGGCCCTTCCAGATACGCGTTACAGCTTCTTGCATACCGACGGCAAGCCTATAACCTTTGGGAAAATGGCCCTGGTGTTCGACTCAGCAAAGGCCACCACGAATTACTTTCGCAACTTCTTCGCTCAAGCCGAGACATTGCACAACATTTCCATTGGGGAGTTTGAGCAAGTGGCACCGGACGAAGTCAAGACTGTGTTTGGATTTGAGGATCAAATTCTGTCAAAGTGGCTGGGAGCATGGGCAGAGATTAGAGGCGGCGGCTTCTATCATGAGACGTGGAAGTTGGTTGATGGGCAGTGGTACATTCAAGAACTGGTCATGCGCCGAACTTATCAGAAGGAAACGTTACTGGTCAAGGCGGTTGTAGCACTAACTACCCTACTAGGAGTTTCTCCTTTCTAGGGCGGTCTTCGTGTTGAGTAGCTCTGTGAATACGGGCAGGATTAAAGTCACGAGGTTCTCGAAATACGCGTCTTCTTCCGTGTTGTAGCAACAGCTATCACTAATATTCAATCGGAAGAGGTTCACATGCTTTTAGTATGATATAGGAACATTTTTCGTCTGATTAAATGTGGCATCTGCCATGTTTGCTATGTGCGCTTAATGATGCCCTGTTTGCACCAAACTCCTTCTTAACGCTTCATACTCCTTCCTCCAGGAGCACCTGTTACGCTTTCAATAACCCAAAGGTCAAATCCAGGCAATCAGAGCTCACCACTCTACTGCACACGTGCATGGTACTCAGCCACTTAAGCAACAGTGCCGCGCACTTGTCTCTTGTCGGTAACCTTGATATCCCTCCAAAGGAAGACACAGAAGTAGGCCAGCGCCAGAATACACACGCTCGTGATGAGCATATATCGCTGACTATCACCGTAGGCCAGGTTAATGCCATGTCGGATCTCGGAGCCTACAGGATAAGACATCTGGGTGACGATATCGCTGTAGATCGGGTCAACGTCTGTCCCTTCGGGGAGACGGGCGATCAGACGGTCTCGGAAGGTACCGGTCCAAATAGCAGCAGATATTGTCGATCCGACGGCCGAACCAATGCTGCCGAAGAGATCAAGAATGGCAATCATGACAGCAATGTGCTGATGGTCAGATGGGGCCAGCATAGCCATTTCGCCAGCCAGAACGATAGGACCACCAGCAAAGGCGACAAAGATCTGTGTCATGATGACATATCCGACGTCTTGGTCGGGTTGGCGGAAGTGGATCATGAGACCAACTCCAAGAAGCATCAGAGGGATGGCAAAGTACAAGTTCACCCACTTGAACCGACCAGTCTTGGCCATGATGTAGCCGATAACGAGAGCCGAGAAGCAAGATCCTACGCGGTAGATGTTGCTGATATAAGTGGCCTGGGTGACTCCAGTGTCCCAGACGACAAGCAGCATGGAAGTGAAATAGGACCCCCAAATGGCCGAGTTCCAAAAGACAAAAAGAAACATGAGGCCACCGAAGAAGACGGTTCGGTCGGCGATGAGCTTGTAGGGAATAAAGGTGACTGGGGCAAACCACCTTTCCCAACCCACAAAAGCGATGATGAGGAGTCCACCAAAAATGATCATGCAAATAATCATCGGCGACTTCCACCCCTCAGGCTGTCGTGAGTAAATGGACAGCGGAAGGAGGAAAAGAGCCATTCCAGCGACCAGGACGATGATACCGAAAAGATCGACTTCGACACACCACTCATAAGCCGCTCTGACGGATACCTTGGGCCTAATGGGAACTGCGAGACCCTGCTTTTCAGCTTGGCGACCGTTCCAGGCGAACA
The DNA here is from genome assembly GCA_023509875.1 of Rugonectria rugulosa. Taxonomy (NCBI): domain Eukaryota; kingdom Fungi; phylum Ascomycota; class Sordariomycetes; order Hypocreales; family Nectriaceae; genus Rugonectria; species Rugonectria rugulosa. Next base: position 4,147 of record JALNIO010000238.1, on the reverse strand, counting down.
AAATAATGAGGGGGGCAACAACGACGGGAATGACAATGGACCAGATGCCAAATCCCCATCTCCATCCGATGTCCGCGAGAATGCTGTCGGTCATGGGGCCTCCGATCCATGGAGTGACGATGTAGGGCGAGGTGGCAAACGCGAGCATCAGAGGACGGTTGACGAGCGACGAAGTATCGGATACGAAGACTGTAAGACAGTAACTGACACCTTGAGCGCTGCCAACTGTTAGTACAAGCACAAGAGAATATTTTGATCAATGAAGAATGTCTTACCCCATGACGGAAAACACCTGAGCGGCAACATATGTCTCGACATTCTGACAGGCGGCCATCATGATGAAGCCGATCATCCACAAAAACATGGTGATGGCGAGAGTCTGAGGACGACCCCAAGTATCCATAATCTTGGCGAACACGAGCTTGGAAAGACCGCCAAACAAGCTGGAAATGATTCCAGTGACGGCAGTGAGAGAATGCGCGGCAAAGTCACTCGTGACGAAAGGATTCAAAGTGCGAGTGACAACTTCTTGGGTTGAAGTGATGAAGTAGATCAGCCAGATGCTACAAGGCCGTTAGTCTCGTGCCTCACACATTTCCGTTCGGCTTTTCTAGGAAGATGCAAAACTCACTTTCCATAGGCAATTATCAGGTCTCGTTTGTTCCAAATCGTGGTGATGGCTTCAATGTTGCGCACACCAGCTTGGTACTTGCTCGACGTTTCCGGTATGTTGCTGTCGGATTCGGCATCGTGAACTTGGGCACCGGTTTCCTTGTCGTTGGAGAGGTTCTGACCAGCCGCAGCGTCGGGAACTGGGTCGGTCGCCTCCTCGGGCGCCTTGCTCTTAAAAGAGAAGCCCATGCTGGGAGACTTGCGATGCGATATCAACAATCTTGGACGGTTCAGCGACAGCTCCGTAGCTGGAGAAATAGCTACACAGAAACACCGAGACTGGTTTCAAACGGTGACACAGTCTACGGACCCTGAGATACAAACAACTGCGACCCAAAGGTGCACCAGCAGCCGTCTTATGGCAAGCATTGCCAAGTTGCCAAGACACTCCCAGCACCTGTCTCTGCTTATTCTACCGTCCCCCTGACCTTCAGCGGGCACTCCCACATGGGGGTCAAAACAGCCAAGCAACGAAGGATGATTAACAGTGGACGAATACTGAAATTATGCCGTCGATCTCTCCGGCGTCGGGGCTCAACCGATCGGGATACGGACCACTTTGAACAGAGTTTTTTGCTCTGTGGCAGGGGGTGGGAAATCCTGAGAGGGAAAAAGACCGATCACGAGTTGCATCGATGCAACGTTTACAGCGCAAAGACGGCATCCCATTTCGCTCGTCTCAGGTGGGCCATGATCAGATCGCGGAGTTGACAGGACACAAGATGCTTCGTACTAGAGCTAACTGAGGGTTGGGTGCCATGGGGTTCAACTCTGGTGGTTGAATTAATGTGTGCCGAAGCACGATGAGCTTAAACTGAACGTGCCGGGGTCACAGGAGCCGGAGACAAGCCCAGGCAACCGAGACACAAGATCTTGCTCGGATTTAAACGGCAAGTAGACCCTTTTTTATCTGATGATCAGATAATTCTCTCAGTACGGGGCGTCGACTTGGCCAATGACATGCCAACATCACAGTCCGGCCCTGGCCGTCCACGGGGACCTTTTGCGGCCGGTCTCGCCAGTTGTTCCGTTTGGCCCGCTCAAACACAAGCTTAAACATGGGTCTCTATTTATTAATCACCGTTGCCCGCGATCCAACATGCTTATTTTTACACTGTTGGTGACCTCTCTAGGCGGTCAAAACCCCCATCTGTTGATTATTAGCTTCACCCTCTTTCACATGCGACAGTTCCAACTAGGAAGGAAGCCCATTATCAATCTCGTAATATTGAGCGATTTCCAGGTTCGATTAATAAGTCCCTTGGCGAACCTTGGCCCAAAGGTCACGGCCAAGACGCGATGGAGAAGAATCTTGCCCAGTCCAATCAGTTCGGCTCTGTCCCCAGCCGCCCTGAACGCGGGATTTCGTCGCTGACATCTGATTACAGGAGTGGCTGTACACGGACGGGCGAATAAAAACATTGTACGATTACCCGAAATGCCGAACTCATACTCCGTATTTCGTGGATGGACTCCCCGGTCCATTCTGACACCCCGTATTCCCCTATCAAACCCCCACGTTCAAAGCCTCGGTCGGTCTCTCGGCAGTGATCCATCCAGGCGGCATCTCGTTGCCCCATGTCCTCCCATGCCACGAGTCTTGGCTTGATGAACACGCGCTTCAGATGGTTCCGGATGAGCCTATTTTCCCCATCGTCCATCTGCCTTTATTCAACCGATTGATCTTATCAATCTGACGCATCGTTTGTTTTTCTTCTAGCAAGGCGGTCTGCACGAAACCATTCACAAATTTGGACGGTTGTGTTAATAACCCTGCTCCGGTAACAATATTTTATCCTTTTCTCGGTACCTACCTATCCTATTTTTGTTCATCATAGGTGTCGTCCATCAGCTTCTAAGAGAAAAAACTTTTCAACTTCTCATACTGACAACCAGCACCTCAACTTCCAAGATGTCACAGTTACCAGCTGTCCTGGATTTTCAGGTTCTTTAACGCATCACCATCAATTTACTAGTATATACGCTCGGATGAACGGGTTTCTACTATGCAGTCGGTGGGGGCCCAGATGATCTGAATCATCTAATAAGATGTAAAAGTCGAGGAGCAGACCCTATAGTGAATCATGCCAAGTTTAAGCAAAATTTGCAAGAGTGTCCAAGGATCGGAGGCCGCTGCTCTTTTGGGTCTACGGGGCCAAGAGCCAAAGCCTTGGCTGCATCAACCACTGAAGTTAAAAGTAACCCCCACTGTCAAGGGCGAGGGAGGCAGACAAGATGACATGTTGCTTCGCGTACCGTTATACGGTATATTGTCCAGCCCTACTTTTAGCATTAATCTAAAGGACTATTATCGGTAGAACAGTTGCTCCTTTTTCTCATGTAAAGCACGCTGCCTCCCTAAGCGTGATTGGTAGGCGAGCTTCTGCTCTATAAGGAATGTTCTAACATAAAATCTTGCTATTCTGTTACCCTGTAGCTTTACAATAAACATCGGTAACTAAGGGAATCAGTAAGTAAACTAATTTACTTATCTTTCTTAGATGTTGCAATTGAGAAAGTAATTGGTATTGGGTTTTGTGTTTTAGAAACCATACATGTGACTCACTTGTACGGTTTTGGGCGTCCGCTCAGAGCTGGCTTCTTTCCTAAGGCACGCTTTCACCTTACATTCTTACTGTGCAAAAGTACAGTAATTAGAACAGGGCCCAAACTACGCTTTTGCCTGAAGCGGCCAAAGCTTATCATGTTCTAATTTGCATATTAAGACGTCCGAGTAATTGTGACAGGAGATACTACCATCATGTTACTGGTTCCGTCCCCCGAGACGATTAGTGATACCTAAGGCAAGTATCGCGAGGTCACAATCAATCCAGTAACAAATGCACCGATCTTGATAATCAGGTCACGAAACTTCCTTTGGCCGTCCAGGAACCCCAGTACTTGCTCACTCGATAAATCAATCTTCAAGTGCACTCAGAGCTTCCAAGGGCGCCATACTCTGGACTACCAGCGGCACACGCAGACTCAAGAAAGATCCTGATGTCTACCATGTGCTGTCCGGTTTGGACAAACAAGCGTGACAGAGCTTAAAATGACGTATAATTACTGGCTTGTCTACGTCTTTGGAGGCTCAGAAACCGGGAAAGAGAACGCTGGCGGTGGCGCAGATTGGCTGAATTGATTGGTGTCTACGGGAGTGGCGTGTCGAGCTACTTTCCCAATTAGGAAACCATGCTGCCGAACCAACACTCCTTAGCCAGCACTACGGCGAGACTGCTGACATCTTCAAGTTCGAAGAGCTCAACAACAAAAAAAGATGCTTTTAACAAAAAAAGAGAAAAAGAAAATTACATACAACAGCAGGTATTCGCTGGTCGTCACCGACCTAACTACTAATCCGCCCCTCACTGGCTTGACTAGGCGAGAGCGGACGGGGTGTCTTGCATTGTGATGTTGCTGGACCGGACTTTTGCCGAGTCGCGGGGTCCGAGAACCGGCTCCTCCTACCACGTGA
>JALNIO010002331.1:4535-20849 GCA_023509875.1 Rugonectria rugulosa | reverse complement strand
TTTTTTTTTTCGCCGCTAAGAAAAAAAAAATAAACCAAAGCGCAAAGAGTTCCTCTCGAACAACTTAAACCTTCCACCAAACAATCCATCTCCCTTTTCTTTTCCCCCCTGGACATCATCATCCACCCTCGGGCTCGCACTCCTTTCATCCTCCAGAGACAAACTGTCCATCTACGCGAGACCTTGACACTCCCGACTTTCTTTTACCCTTTTCTCTCCCCCCAGGTTTCTTTGTCACCCCCTGCTTGAACGTCAGCCCCGTCTTCTCAGTAACCCCAACGTCCGCAATCATGTCTGGCGGCGGCTACGAAGGCGGCAGCAACGGCAACGGCTACGGTGGTGGTGGTCGTGAGCGCGGCGGCTACGGAGGCGGTGGTTACGGTCGTGATCGAGGTGACCGCGGCGACCGTGGTGATCGCAATGGTGGTTACGGCGGAGGTGGCTATGGCGGGTGAGTCGATTTTTTTCTGCATCTCTGTGATGGTTGCGGCGCGGGTTTGGGGCGCGGAGCGTGGTTGCCTTCTGAGGCTGCACGCTGCGCGTTCAACCATCGCTCATCGCGCCCTCGCGACATTTTCCATCCAGGCATTTACTGACTTCATTTTTCTTTGCAGCCGAAGCAATGGTCACCACGGCGGCGGCAATGGTTATGGCAACGGTGGAGGCTATGGAGGTGGCTACGGAGGTGGTGGTTACGGCGGCGGCGGCGGCGGTGGCGACCGAATGGGCGCCCTCGGCTCTGGCCTGAAGCAGCAAGAATGGGGTACGTTTTGCATTCTCATCGTCTTTCTCGTTGACTTACCTGCTGACTTGTTCATTTTCCAGATGTTGCAACCCTGCCCAAGTTCGAGAAGGACTTCTACAAGGAGCACGAAGACGTCGCTACCCGATCGGATCCCGAGGTCGACGCCTTCCGTCGCAAGCACCAGATGACTATTGCCGGCAACGGTGTCCCCAAGCCTGTCGAAACTTTTGACGAGGCTGGTTTCCCCAGATATGTCATGGACGAAGTTAAGGCACAGGGTTTCCCTGCGCCTACTGCCATTCAGTCCCAGGGTTGGCCTATGGCTCTCTCCGGTCGCGATGTCGTCGGTATTGCCGAGACCGGTTCCGGAAAGACCCTCACCTACTGCCTTCCCGCCATCGTCCACATCAACGCTCAACCCCTTCTTGCTCCTGGTGACGGCCCCATCGTGCTGATTCTGGCCCCCACTCGTGAGTTGGCCGTGCAAATTCAGCAGGAAATTTCCAAGTTCGGCCGATCATCTCGCATTCGAAACACTTGCGTCTATGGTGGTGTTCCCAAGGGCCCTCAAATTCGCGATCTCTCTCGCGGTGTTGAGGTCTGCATTGCCACCCCTGGACGCTTGATTGATATGCTTGAGGCTGGCAAGACCAACCTTCGTCGCGTTACTTACTTGGTTCTCGACGAGGCTGATCGCATGCTTGACATGGGTTTCGAGCCCCAGATTCGCAAGATTATCGGCCAGATTCGCCCTGACCGACAGACTCTGATGTGGTCTGCCACCTGGCCCAAGGAGGTCCGCGCTCTTGCCAGCGACTTCCTGCAGGACTTCATCCAGGTCAACATTGGCTCTATGGATCTTGCTGCCAACCACCGAATCACTCAGATTGTCGAGGTTGTCACTGATATGGAGAAGCGTGATCGCATGATCAAGCACCTCGAGAAGGTCATGGAGAACAAGGAAAACAAGATCCTCATCTTTGTTGGCACCAAGCGAATTGCCGACGACATCACCCGATTCCTCCGCCAAGATGGCTGGCCCGCACTTTGTGAGTTTACTCCGGTTGTGAAAATGGAATCGGTTGTGCTAACCTCTTTATCTTCAGCCATCCACGGCGACAAGCAGCAGAACGAGCGCGATTGGGTCCTGGACCAATTCAAGACCGGAAAGAGTCCCATCATGGTTGCCACCGACGTGGCTTCGCGTGGTATCGGTGAGTATTAAAACCCCCCTCCCCCATGGCAACTTCCAGCAAACGCAACACTTGCTGTACTTTACTCTCGTGTTTAGGGGCTCTCTTGATTGTGCAAACTTTCCTGACATGTAATCGTGTCCCATCGGTTCTCTATCGGTGGAGTCTTGATCCGTTGTGTAGCCGCTCCTTTGCTATACTCGTTTTCCTACTCTTGTACCTTTCTTCTTCCGTGGTACGAGCGTGGAGGTGGCATCTCTTGACCCGATCAAGCTGCTCCCAAGGCTCCCATTGTGTCCCGAGGATCCGGTCATCTCCTATTCCAGGATGGCATATTGTCAACGCACTAGGATTGCCCCAAAGTCCGCCAGGGAGTGAAGTACAGATGGCCTGCCAACATGCTTAGCCGTCCACCTTCACGTCCCGCGCTGGAACGTTGCTATACAAACCCTTGCTTCGCTGCTAACCATTCGTGCTAAAGATGTTCGAAACATCACCCATGTGTTGAACTACGATTATCCCAACAACTCTGAGGATTATATCCATCGTATCGGTCGTACTGGTCGTGCTGGTGCCAATGGCACGGCTATTACCTTCTTTACCACTGATAGTGAGTTTTACCACCAGACTCTGATTTGTGTCCTGCCAATGCTAACAAGTTTACAGACCAGAAGCAGGCCCGTGATCTCGTCAATGTCCTCCAGGAGGCCAAGCAACAGATTGACCCCCGTCTCGCTGAGATGACTCGCTACGGCGGTGGCGGCGGTGGCCGTGGCTACGGCGGTTGGGGTCGGGGTCGTGGCGGTGGTAGAGGTGGGTATCGCCGACGTTAAAAGACTCTCGACAACTCCTCGGACTGACTGGCCTCTCAGCCAACGCCAACAACATGCCGCTCAACAAGCGTCGCTGGTGAAGGCGTCGTTGATTCACGCCTAGGGCTTCAGCTCGTTCCTAACACGTAAGGAGTAAGAGCCTGGCACTCGTTCTCTGGATTCCCCAGGATCATACAAAAAGCACATGACACCCACGGCGTTTGTTTGTTAGAAGGCAGGTGTGGTTCGATTAGACATTGACTCGCTAACTCGAGTCTGGATTACGGCTTTGCTTTGCGTTCTATTTTGGACGCATTCTTTCACGGCTTCTTTTTTTTTATTACTTCGATTTTGCGATTTACAATTTCTTTTGTCGGTTGTAGTAATGGCTTTAGATTGGAACCCGGAACAGGGGAAATCATGAGGACGGTGATGGAAGCATTTCTTGTGAGTTGGGCAAGACCTTGGGGCAAAGAAAAAAATGACATGGCAATGCTTGTATTGGAGATCCCCATGGGTCGATGACAATCAACTTGCTTGGGGGTTGGGGTCCAATGTCTCCCCGGTTTAGTTGATAGAGATATTGAAGTTGATACATGATGAGCTTAACTATGGTGTCCCTCATGTGACATGTGGTCGCGAGTGATGTCGACCTCGATCTCGACAACTTTCTATCTTCTCACGTGTATGGTAGTTTGTTTAATATTAGGTTATCGGTTCTGTGCAGAGGACTGGCATGTTGTTGATGAATGCCCCTCACCCGGCGTCGACATGTCTGGGTAAAGGTCGTCTGGAAGAGGTCCAAACACGTGATTCACTTCACATGTAGGTGGTGCAGCCTCGTCTCCATTTTCCATGTCTCGCGAGCTCCGTGCCTCGTTTCAACATGTAGCTGCCGCATATCTGGGCATCTCGGAGAGTTGTCTCCTGCCTTTTCGTTAGTTTTATGCCAGCGAATTCCTGTCTGAGTTCTTGTTTGTTGGTCTGGTTTCACCATGAAACTCATTTTTCTGTTTTTTTTTTCCCCCAACTTGTTAACTTTGATCTTGTTGTCTCCCTTGAACTATAATGTTTTAGTTGGTAGTTGGATCCAGCAGGGTCCTTCTGGAAGTATAACTGGTTCTTTTTGGTTTTTGGTCCCTAGGAGAAACAGAAGCCGGACTAGAAGCAATCCTGTTGGACCCTTGATTTTTTTCTTTCTCTGACACACACACGATATGTTTTGACAGGGAGACCAAAAAGGTGGCCGCCACAGGACATCGCGAGAGAGCGTTTAAAAAAGGGGGGGACCGTCACTGAAAGGGTCCGGCTTGGCATCGTTGGAGGGGAGGGGGGGAGTGGATTTGTGTGTTTGGCTTGATCAATGGTTCTGGTGCTAAAGATTGGGTTGGATTTTGCATCTCTTCGCCGGATCTTAAGGGGAACTTTGACGGGGAGGGGGACAGTAGCTTGACGGGCAGTAGTAGTTTTGACGGACGGGCAGTAGCACAAAGGGAATAAGGGTAAAGAAAGGACGGTCCGTCAAACCCGAGGAGACGGGTTCGTTAACCGGATGATGGGTTGGTTGGTTTGGGTCGTGGACGAAGTTGCACACTTGTTGGGAGTTACTTGGCTAGAAAACAACTGACATGTTTCTACGACGGAAGGGGGGAAAAAAAGGATAATACTAACCACCAACCCGCGAGCTGATTCTCTCGAGTGTGGTGTAGCAGCTGGTTACGCGAATGTCTGCTTGTTGTAAACAGAGGAGGAAGTTTGTGCCCCCAAAAAGTCGAGCTTTGCACTTCAACTTCAAACTAGAACTATCAAATGGCGATACCTTGAACTCCAGATCCCAGAGCAAAGAGCTCTGGCCTCTTCTGTTGTAACACGACCCAAAGCTTCCCTCCCCCCGTCGTATGTACATGCACTGCAGTTTGCAAATGTAAATCATCCTCGGACCCTTCCCTCCATCGTGGCCCCCTCCCCGGCGGCCGCCCCGGGGGATTGGACCACCAACTCGTTCTAGACCTACCGTCCATGTCCGTGTTCCCTCTTTCTCTTCCTCCCCCGCTGAAGAAACCGTAGAATGTTCCACTCCGTAAGAAATCTCCTTCTTCGTCATGGAAAAACTATTTACAACGGGTTATGTGACAAAGATGCATACACGAGCTTGTTAAGCAAGGGGGAGGGGGAGGAAACAAGACCACTCCCCAAAAAGGGGGCCAAGGGGGGGAGGGGGAAGGAGGGTTCACTGTCGTTAGGGTCGAACTCAGTTTCTTGCAACAGAGGGCTAGGCTTTGACCGTGATAGCGCTGCCCAAGCTGAGAGCATCGTTCGGTACGGTTTTCGGGTTAGAAGAGGGGGGTGAGGGAAGATGCCGTCGAGATGAGTATATCACCGAAATGCTGCATATTTCGTCCAGGTTGAGTATTCATGTCCGTAGTTGTCCTCCTCCTTTCCCTGGTCGACGAGGATTGAGTTGTGTTGTTTGTAGTTGGAATCCAACGCGTCGAGAGACTGTAGTTGCCAGACTGACACGAGTACCGCCCAAGTCTTACAGCATTTCCTCCATCGCCTAAACGGCCCCGGAGCAAGTCCAGGCTCATCTCAGCGCTAAAAGGAGCGAGGTCAAATAGCAGTGAACCGCATACCAGGGTCGATTACACGACATGCGTTGTATAATTTTCAAGTCAAGGGAGTCATGCATCACGTCCTCACTGCACACCAGACCACATACCCCCACAGGGTTTCAAAACCACGCAATCAGCACAACGAGGAAAATGTCTCGGGAGTAAAGGTAGATCCAAAGTCAGAGGGAGGAGGAACCCGAAGAACACGGTAAGCAAGACTATAGGGTAGTCGTCAACAATAAGGTGACAACCACATCGTCAGCACCCCTCACTTTCAGAATCCTACCGGGCCCCTATTTCGAAAAGGGGCCTCCGCCCCGAACGGTCCGGGTCCGAAGAAGCTGTAACCAAGAAGAAGATTGACAACACGACAACAATCTGAAATTCGCATGCTGCACGCAAGACGCCACGGGCTGCAAGATTCGACTTCGAGTGGTGACATGACAAGTAGTGACAAGTAGTAGTGGCGGCGCGCTGACCACGACGGCCTTCCCCAGACGGCCGCCACCAGCAGGAAAACCTTCTTTTACGGGGTGTTCCAGGTCGACGCGGATCGCCGACGCCTTCATTTGCCTCGTTTTCCCTCTCTCGTCCAGTGTGACCGTGGTCGTGACTTGTCTTCCCCTCCCAATGCCTCACTCGGCGAGGGAGGAAGGGCGAGAGGGGGGTGAATGCCATGATCGGAGGACATGACCAAACTGGAATAATGGCCCCGACGGTCAAGTCTGGCAGAAAAGGAACATAAAACCCAAAATACCAAACAAAAACAAAATAAAAATGAAAGAAAAAAAATTGGGATGACAATCGGGACCAGGGGGGGTGGCAGGCTCAAGGCCGCCTCGGCCGGCACTCACAAAGCCAGGGGGAGGGAGTCCATCTTTTTTTTCTCCTCTCGTCTTCTCTCGTCTCCTTATCCATCCCAACCCTACTCCCTCCGTGCTCCGTAACCCGTTCTCCGTACCCTACCCTGACTACCCTACCTTGCTTGCCATCCCATCCAAACGGGGGGCTGGTCAACGAGGAGGGCTCACCCGAAAATCTTCGGAGGCGGGACCGCTGTCTTTCATCACTTCTCACTTGCTGCTGGCTACCGAGTATGGGATGCCTGGGTTGGAGAAGAAAAGGATCTGTAAAAAACGTAACCGCCATAATAAAGAAGAAGAAGAAGCAAAGAAAGCCCACCGCTTCATTACAGAATGTCCTAAGCTCCAAGGATGCCACCTGTGTGAGTAACGTACCAAGCATTGGCAGAGAATTTGGTCGCCCTGCATTGGGCTGTGATGCCCGGCATTGTCCTTGTTTGACCCCATTGGACACCGCAAGCACACACACACACACATAAGCGCGCGCACACACCATGGTTTGAATTCATCGACGCCATCCGTCATGTACTGTACTGTATCGGGGAGATGGGGATGAAGGGGGATGGGGGCCCAACTAGTTAGCTTGGCTAGCGAGTGAGTCCAGCCCAAGTTGACATCCGGGGATATGGGCATTTGGGTATATTGCGCATGGCATATGGCAATGGGCAATGGGAGACATTTCGTCAACCCCTTTGACTCTGATTGCCCATCATTACCCCGTGGCTTTTCCCCCTTTGCTGCCCGTCAATGCTGATGCTTCAAGTCCGCGCCCAAGGTCCATGGGCATGGGGGGACAGTGTCATTGACCACTTGTTGCGGTATTAGGCATATCCTTTGAGAATGACACCCCTGTCCATCACACCCCCATACTTCCAAGGATAGTTACTCTGTTTCTCAGGCGGTGGAGGCCAACAAGAATGTCCTGGCGCGTCAGGGTCGTGTCAAGATCGTGTCCTTGAGTCCCCTATGGCGCCGTACTGTCTGCATCCCCCCTCCCTCACGCGTCGTGTTGGTCGTGTAATTCGAACGGCTGGGCATGCTGAGACAATCTGTCCTGAGCTGGCTTTCTCCGTCACAATGGTTCAGGTCTGGGGCGTAGTGAGCACCCAACTGAGACAGGCAGTTGGGCGTTTTCACTAAAAAAACGTAACCATTCCGCTGGGGCTTGCTGTTCGTCCCAACATCCATTTTCCTCCATGGCATCCAACCTAAGCTTAATCTTTCGCCATATCATAATGTCGGTCAACGTACTGCTTCTCCTCGACGTCAACAGTATCCGTACGGCTTTTTTTTTTAATCATTTGACTTGACATTCGTTCAACGTCACCAGCCACCCACCCACAGCTGACCGTCTCTTCCGCCTCCCCGATCACACTCCCCCCTCTTCTTCACACCTCAGACACGATAAAAGTAGGAAAAAAGGAACAAAAAGCCTCTTGACTCGCATGTCTCTGGGTGACTAGGATGCGACGTCACTCAGGGCCCAGACTCTTACACCTGTCTGTTTCCCGTTCATGTACAAAGCTCTGTAATCCGTAGAGTGCCCCATAATCGACAATCGATGACATTGGCCCTTGCTGATTAGAAGGGAGAAACCGGATGGCCTCCGAGCAAGCTCACACGCACAAGCGAGCCGCGATAGCCAGCGCAGACCTTCCAAGGGTTTCGCTTTCATGAACCATCGTGGTGGCGCTAGAAGGCCTGACCTCCTACCACCTCCTGTTACGTGCGGTTCCGGGTACTGGGGAGGTCCACATACTGAAGTGAGCTTGAGCACTCATGCTCTGCTCTATCTGGCCAAGTCCTCTCTGTCGTGGCTGGGTGTCTCGCGAGTGGAGCTTTGATCCCAAAGGATGTCATTTCTGTCCTGGACTTCTCAATAACAATGTCTCATACGTATTCGTTCTAATGTTTTTGGCATAATCCGAGCGGGCGATTCAGCGCGTACTGGTCATTACGTCGGTGGCTGGCCCAGATGCCGGATGGACACTGCCGACGGCATCCTCCTGGGTACATGGCCGTTAATAGGTTGATAGGTTCTAATTTTGACCAGCTCCTTCTTCCGGAAAAAGCGAGGCGCTCGAGAGCCATCCTTACCATGCGTGTGGTAGCGACGCACCAACATGTACGTGTACTCCGTACAGCAATTAATTAATAGGTGAAAGGATTGAAGGTGCAGTCAGCGTAAGCCTTGACGCTGGTTCCGGGGCCATGTCCTGGGAAATGGTGGGAGGATGGATCCCACTACGGAGGAATAACGACGATCGTATTGAGTTTCTGAGCTCTTTCTGATGACTAACCACTCTTCATGCCGCTCGGTTTCGCAGAGAGGAAAAGAGGAGTGCTCTGCAATTCGGTGCATCAGCTGCTCGTTTTGCGCTTACGCGCGTGGTTGGCGGGTGTCGCGCGAGGCCTGTCTTGAAGCGTGTCTTGGAGGGAGCGGGCATATCGGCCAGGGTACTGCTGGTGAACGAATACAGAGTAGGTATGGCGCGTGTATCTCTCTTCCTTTGGGGACCCTGGAGATGAGTCCTGGTCAGCACGCCCCCATGATTCTACTTGTAGTCGTAATGAAACCCAGCCGTGTCCCAGTCAGACCATTTCGTCTCATCGGACAAGAACCTGGGAAAAGAGCAAGTAGCAAGAGCAGCAGGGTTCCTGTTCGGGACAGTCTAGTTCTCAATTCAGCCTTGGTGTTCCAGAAGAGTGAGTGGTTTGGCAGGATCGTCACCAGCATCAGCTCGCGTATCCCTCGTCGGTTCCCCAGGTCTCAATGGTCCCCAACGAGAAACCTTGCCGGTTCTGGCCGTGTCGTCCCTAACCCTTCCCTCGTCTGGCTTGACGCCATTTCGAATTTCCGTCAACTCCCCACGTCTGCTGTCATTGGATAAACCTCGGGCTGTCTTTGATTGCTGGGAAGAGCTAGTCGTCTCGGTGCCGAATGTCAGCCAGTCTGCCTGCCAGCCAGTGTCAAGACAATCTCCGCCTCGCAGCTCAGTAGATTTGTTCCCCGACAAGCAGCCCGGTGACTGCCGAGAACCAAGGGGCTGGCAAGCTGGGCCATGGCGAGTTGGGATCCCAACCCCGTTGGTATGCGCTAGTGAGCTGAGGGCGTCTGGGCTCGCGTCCACCGTCGCGCAGATCACTAGCGCAACTCAGCCCACACCAAGATCTGGATTTTCTCGTCTGAGAGAGTGGAGCCAGGTTGAGAAACATGAGGAATTGAGATTGGCTCGCAGATCAGCGGATGACCAGTCACCTGCCCAGAGGAAGCTGCGCTCCTGAGACGCCTTGGAGTCTGCGCGGAACCACCCCCCGTATCTCGGCCAAGTTTCGGAGCTGTGGCCGTCTGTACAGTGTACAAGTATTGCCGACGGTGAAATGGTCTCGACGTGTACGGGTTCAGAGTCGAGAAACCGGTGTGCGGGAGATTCCCAGAACCACGGGAAGTCTTGAGATCGTGGCCGTCCCCGTCTCCAAGCTAGCCTGGCCGTTTGCTGGGGTTCAAGACACCGTCGACGCAGGCTAAAACAGACTGCCGTCCACCGTCACAGCCCATGGCTTGCTGTAGTCTCGCACGTTCCTGGATGCGAGTGACACTCTAGCGACTCATCAGCCCTCCTGCTCAATGCGCTGCTCATTTTTGAGAGAAGCCCGCTAATGCCAGCGAAACGGCGCTAAAGAGAGAGCTCACGGGTTGCTATTGGCCTGCTGTGGTCACCGTCTGGAAATTGGGATGGGTGGGTATCATCCGGCTTGTTGAGCATCCGGGATGCCGGTACTGGTGCTGGCGTTGGACCTGGAGCTGGAGCGGTTACTGGCCTGCCTCACTAACGTTGGTGCAGGCGTTTGTTGTGCTTTTCTTGTTCTTGCGAAACGTGCCTTGGTCGGCGCGTCGATGAAGGAGTGCGACTTGACAGTAGTGCACATCGCGCCTAGAATGCCAGAATCATCCTGGCTCGAGATTGCCTTTGATCTGGGGACACGGGCTGGACTCACCTGTCATTCAGCTTGGCGGGCAAGAGACACCAGCCACTCCCCTTTTTTCACTTCTTTCCTCTTTCAGGCCTGAGATCGGAGGCCCGCACCTTCTCCGCCAGTCAGCGTGCTATGGGCCTACACAAATGTACTGTGTACTTCGTACTTCGTACACAACCAGTCAAATTTGTCATCACCGCCTGGTGTTTGCCTATCGAGGTTGCGAGGCATCTGAAATGCTGTCTTGGGGGGGTAAAATGATAACATGTCATACTGGGTACAGTGTCCATGTCTATGTCAATGTCAATGTCAATGTCATCGGCAACAGGAGGATCCGGGACTTTGATCCCCCAGGTTATGCTTCAGTGGTGCTTGTCCGAACAACTGCTGAGAGTTCCCGCTTCCGACCCTTCCAGGCCCTTCTGCCTGCGTCATGTATTGGTGCATCAAGGTCTGGGAGCTATCAAAACCCTGGCGTATCAATGAAGGGGTCCAGTTAGATTTGGGGGGCGACATATCATTCTTTCAGCGGACCGACCAAGGTCCGCGCATAGCCCACAAGCACCGGAGAGACTTGACGAGCTTCCATTTTCGGGGCCACTCCCACGGCCAACTCTCTCCTTCTGGTCCTGTTACCTTTCTGCCGTTTCTCATCGGTGGCTCGTGGTTCGTGGCCACGGCCATGACCAGGACCTCTTGACCATCGTGGCGGAACCCGCTAGTGGAAGGTTCGTCTAAAGTGACTTGAGTCGCACTGCTGGCATCAAAATTCTTCCCATCAACCAAGGATGTGTGGGGGATTTGGAGGACTGGACCTATGGTCTCCATCTTCCATCCTCCCCCCTCCCCTCTCCCCTCCCAAACCTCCCCTTACACTCACACCTGGGATTAGGGCTTTTGTGGTGCGGTTTATCCTCTTGAAGTTAGCCGAAGGAGCTGAATCGCCGAACGGACCCTGCACCGTCGTTTCTCCTCCACCTTGAGAATTTTGAGCTTGGTTAGTTGGGAGATCAGAACGCTCGAGCAGCTGTTGATATCATGCTCGCTTTCGAGATACCACGTTGACGACACGCCACTGCATTGCTTCCAGGAAGACTGAATGTTTGGGAAAGCGGTAGCATGAAGTTGGTTGGGTGTTCCTCTGTGTCATTTTGATGGTTTCGGGGCAATGGAACATCCACTTGTGCCCCTACTTCTGAATGCACCTGGATGGTACAGTACTTTCTGCCTTTATGCCTTGCTATGGACGGAGTATGCCAGCGCAGCTGTCTGTTCTAGGCATGACCCCCGCTTTCAACCGGCCACTGTCTGTTGACCTCTGCATCGTTCAGCTATTCGGGGAGGAAGAGATTGAAAGACGTGACGGGTCTGTGCAATCGGTGCCCTTCGTATCCCGATGTCCGGTGGACTTGATCCCGTCACAGTGCGTTTGCGACTGTGACTTTGATTGCCCTTACCCCGGTGAAAGGCTGGACAACCATCCCCCTGCAGCAATTGACATGCTGTTAATGGTCTTTCCCCGGTAGTCCGTGCAATTATGCGGGCCCATGGCCAAGCAATCGAGCCCAGGGGTGAACATATGCCGCAGGAGACTCCAACTCGAGTAAAGAACATCCTTGGTGGTTGGGCCACTTTGCAGCGAGGCGGTCAAGGGCAAGGTGGAAGCGGAAAGTGCATGGCACCCTAGTGGATGAATGGGGGATAGAATGCGAGATCCATTGACACCAGCTTGGTCCTTTCAACAGACGCTTGGTCACGTCAAGCCGGTGAGACGTCCCCAACTCCCCTTCATGTTATCGACTGTGGCAGCTGGACCGTGCCTACCTGGGTCAATCTTGATACCAAACAGCTACCTCCTGGGTGTTTTTCGGCGCATCCTGACTTGAATGAAGCCCTTGCTTCAAGTATGGAGCACAGGATAGGGTTAGGCCGAAAGGAGAGGGGTGATGTACTGTAGATCTAGGCTTGCTCAATGTGCCGATTCTGCGGCTGCACATTTGCAGCCCACCTCGCCTTTAGCGCGGAGGGAACTAGCTTCTTGCAGAGGCTCTGGAGTCTGATTACAGGAGACCCATGAGCGAGTCAGGGTTGACCTTGTTGCAAATGATGAGTTTCATGCCTGCGGTGGAGGCTGAGGTTGAGATAGACAAACGTTGAGGGACAGGGAGCTTGATGATGTTCACACGCTGTGGACCACTCCTTGCAGTAAACTATGTAAGTGCGCCATTTGTACTTGTAGTCTCCGTTGGTCCCCACCATCACTGGCGTCGTTCAATTGGCATTTGCGCGGATGAATAGCTTGCTTCTCTGACGAGGTCGATCATCTCGATCATGGCCAGCGTATCAGGTAGTCGAGAAAGGGGAGGGGGACGAGGACCTGGCGGATGCGGCGGATTGACTCGAGCGGGAATGGGATTCATGGAACACGAAGAGGGTGCCATGCATGTGAGCAAAGAGGGAAAAGAGTGCCGATACCGTCCACATGCTGCTGTAGGTGCACAGATACATCATCATACTGGTGGAGTGCTGGAGGTTGAAGTTCATCTTGAGTGTGGCACAGCACTGTGCGACAGGAGGATTAACGTCCTGGGCCAATGCTGCGCGGCAATGCTGGGTTTCCGGGCCTCTGTTGCACAGTGCATGTACTTCGTACCCAGGTATTGTGGACGCCGGCGAGGGAAGGAGGCAGGACAGGACTGGGAAGCGAGCTGTTGATGACCCGACTGTGCGCTGGGTGTCGCAAACGAGTCGCATTTTCGCGAAATATCGAACAGGGGGCCAAGCCACTGGACCCCGAAGGGCTAGAATCAGCATGGACTTGCGCATCAGTGGATACTCCACGTGAGCTCTATTCTAGACTGTGTCGCAGTCCCAAGGGCGCACAGAGAGCAGGTCAACACGTGGAGCCGCCTGGAGGAGGCCTATTTGATTGTGTGACAGGTAACTGCATTTTCCTCATGTTCATTGATGAGTGCCACAAGCGAACATGTTGCGGTCAGAATCGAGGGTGATGGAAGAGAGCTCAGAAAAAAAAAATGGTGGTCTGGTGACATGCGGGCGAGTGATACCCTCCGTGGCCTCCCTCTGGGGATAAGTTCGAAGGGCGACTAGACTATTGCTTCTTGATCCCTGCTCCCTTGTCGATGTCATGCTGGTTTGCCGCCCAATTCATGCCTGGATGGGTAAGCAAGACGCCTGGGGTTGGTTCATCATTTGTCGCGGGAACCCATGCGTTCTGCATTTGATTTGATCAACACTCCTTGTTGATGCGTCACTGTATCGTTGTGGCGGTGCACATAACCAAATAGGTATGAATCATTTCGCCCGTGATAGATGTTGTGGCATGGGGATATGGTAACTCCGAGTGCAGAGGCTGGCAAGCTGGCAGGCAATAGGCCCCAGACGCATAGTCAATGGCACTTAACTGATGTGTTGGTCGCGAGAAACGGGGTAGCGCAATTAGCCAGTCCACGAACAAGATTGGTCGGCTGTGCCTCCTTGGAGCATTTCGAATATTTTAGCTGATCCCGGAGGTTTGGTTCGCTTGAGATCTTGCCTGCGCCTAGAGACTCCATGACAGATCAGTCGACCAGGACGATTGTTAATAAGCGTGCTGGGGTGCTGGGAAAGAACGAGATCTCTTGAAAGTCGATCTGTCGACGATGGAGTATCAAGTACCATGTACGGCCGTTGGCATGGGATTCTTGGTACTGCAAGTACTTCTTGAACGCGTCCTTCTTTCCATTAATGTAAGTAGCCATTTTGCACCTTCTTTGTGGAACCAGGAGCGATGAGGGGTCAGATCCTGACGAGAAGGGCCCTCCTGATCTTTACTCGCCTTGTCTCCCCTTTGATCGTTGATAGATGCGCCCGCAGCATTTTCGTGGCACGAAATTCCAATGAATAAACCACTGATCGTTTTCCAGGCCAGATATTTTGGGCATGGCAAATCCAACATGGGCGTTTGGCCTTATTTTGTTCATCCATGTTACCGTCTAACGGGATAAATTAGACTGGTCGTAGCGTTCGATTAGTCAGTTTAGCCCTTCTGCAACAAAGTGCGAAGTCACTCGCGCCACGCCAAAGGTACCTAAATCTTCAGGTAGCTCAGGAGCAAAGCTTCCATTGTCGTCTTTCTCTGTTCCTTTCATTCTTGCACTCGCGTTGTGCGCGGAATAATTTCTCTTTGTTTACTCATCATGTCTTGTCCGCTTCTCCTCCTTGCAGCACCCTCAACTCTACGGGGTACATGCGCCCCATATCATCATGGACAGGTCGGTAACGGAGTCGCGAATGCTGTCGCGCTTGCGATTGCGATATTCTGCGACTCCCTATCCTATTTATCCTTGAAGATATCTGTGGAAGGCAGAAAGTAGTTCGGAAAACACAGTGTTCAACACTGCCGACCGGAAAACTGGCCCGACCGGTGCAGGCTCTGGCGTCCTTTGTGCAATCCGTCGGTTCAGGGCCCGACGACCGGATTTCATAGCGTCCGTCAAAGGTCGTCTTGGGCGACCACATCTAGGGCTGAGTTGGGGCCCCCCATCCCTCACCCACCGTCCAACTTTCGAGGATCCAGGAGGAAGACCTAGCTCAGCGACCAGCGCCAGGCTTTGAAGACCTGGGATATGCACGTCAACGCTCCTCGATGCTAACCACAGACGCACATCGCAAGAAGCCGGTTCAGGCACAGACTGGCGTGGTTCCGCAGCAATAACAACGTTGTTTGTTACACAGTCGCTGTCGCGGAGAATATTCCCATGCTCGTTCAGCCTGGTTCACTCGGCGCAACTGCGACTAGTGGATGGCGGGAACCAGCACCTCGGGCTCACACACACCATCACAGTCTCGCCGCCACGTTCTCAAGCCTCAGCATACCTTGTCCAGGGCTCGGTATCCTGTCTGAGTCAGTACTGGTCACAGGGGGGACACTGCAATCTCTGTTCCCCCGTGCATCAGGCTTTGTGCCCGCGGCAATCCGGGCACCCGAGGCCCAGCCGTCTGGCTCACGTAGAGCACTTATTGGTATCTCGCGGGCCAAAATGGGTATTCGGCACCACGACCCCTCTTTGGGACTGGAGCCAAGCCCCCAAGCTGCATTCTGCTAGGTATCCTGGACGTTCTCCTTGACGGCTCCATCGGCCACTTTTTCACCTCTTCTGATTGGGCGGGAAACCAGGAAAAGACGCAGATCTACTGCCGTAGTTTGGGGACCATTGGCGCACTGTGTGCGGTGGAGGAGGAGCAAGAGACAATTCTGCCGCCATGGGCATTCCGCGGCCCTGCCACTCTGCTCGCACCTCGTTCGCTGCTTCAATGGAGACCTCCACCCGACCCTCAGCTCAGACAGGCATGGTGTCTGCAGCTCGCAGGTTGGTAAGGTTGGGTCGCAGAGGAAGAGTGGGTGGTGATGGGGATGCGCGACGAGAGGGAGACGAAAGCGAGCCAAACCAAAACGAACGGAGGAGGGGGATTGGTGCAAGAGGAGCGCAAAGGAAGGACGGGGCACCAAGCGACCACACGCACCCCCGGTCGACTTTTTACGACCCCCCATTCGTCTCCAGCGCATCGGCTTCATCATGTTGGTCAACCTGCGCAGAGTACCGAGTACTTTGGTGCCCTCTGAACTGCTGTATGAAGTACCTACCTACACCGCGATCGCATGCAATATCCGCAGTCAAGAGACTCGCCGAAAGGGGCACGTTACGAACACTGGCCCGAGGAAACGAAAGCAACCATGACACACGCACAATACAGCCATCGCATCAGATGACAAACGCTTGTGGGCTGACGACTTGACACAAGACTGTAATTGCCACATTTCCCAGACTCAATGAGTGTTGTTGCCCCTCCGCCACAATTTCGAATGTGCTGAACCCGGCCAGGGGAGGCAGCGACACCAGACCAGGCCTGGCCAGCGAGGAGAAGGAGATGCAGAAGGTTGGCAGGGGACAAGGATTTGCCCGTTCGTTTGCTTCAACCATTCAACTCGGCTTGGAACTTGGGTCAAATTGACAACCACAGTCATTTTTAGCCCGTATCCCATCAATTCGCACGCCCAGCGAGCTGTTTCCTCACTCTTATCCCATTATACCAATCCCCGAGCTCCTG
>JALNIO010002329.1:0-34011 GCA_023509875.1 Rugonectria rugulosa | reverse complement strand
CCCCCCCCCCCCTCTTCTGTCACTCAGTGCTGGGAAACAAGGAAGAAACCTGGAAAAGTAAGACGCCTTCCCATCTCCTTTTGGTGCCGTCGCCCAACCCAACCCTGGAAGAGGGGCTTGCACCTTTCTTAGCGGGTGTCCCCTGCTGAATCATCCCCCACGGATCCCACTGCGCCACCATAAACAAACCTGCGACTCCAACTGTTTCTCATCACTGTAAGAATAGAGCCCGTCCCTTCCTTCATCAATACGACTCTGTCTGACTCGACTCTGGGCAGCGCGCGCAACCCATCCGACCGAAGCCAGCCGGGCTTGACCCTCGTGCCAACTCACGAGACGCCCTCAGACATTTATTCACCCCGGCTGTGTTGTTCACTCGTTTTTTTTTTACGCTTTTACAACTATTCCCCGACGCAAGGAATGACGGCAGACACCATGCGCCGTCTCTCCCTCGATCTCGATGAGCCTTCGCGCAACCTCGAAGAGTCCAATGCCCCTCCCTCCGACGACTCCATGGATGCCGACATCGACCTTTCCATGCCTCCCGCCGAGGACGACGTTCTAGCAGAGGACTCGCGCATCTACACGCCGCCTCCCCGCATCGCCGCACGCTTCTACCGCCCCTCAGCAACTCGTCGTAAGGACTCGGCTGCCTCGTCGCGCCGCAACTCCATATCCTCGGCTCACTCCCGCTCCTCCTCCTTCCAGCACACTGGCCATCGTGGCCCCGAACAAAGCAAATATGTCGCCCAGCATCTTCGACGCGCCTCTTTTCTCGAGGACCGCAAGGCCAGGCTCGCAGATCGCGCCGCCCATGCCGAAAAGGTCCGTCTTCGTGCTGCCCTGGTCAAGGCGACGCAGCGCGACATCTCGGTCTCCGAGGAGCGGGCTTTGGCTGCCCAGCAGGCCAGGGAGCGCAACCTGGCCGAGATTGTCGCAAACTGCGCCGAGGAAGTAAAGAAGGCCAAGCAAGTCGCCGAGTTTATGAAGGAGAAGCGCGAGCAGGAGCTCGTCAAGATGCGGGCTCAGATTGAGGAGAGAATGGCCGAGGCCGAACGGAGGAGAGAGGAGCTACGGGCTAAGAATGCTACTAAGCGCTCTCGCGGCCAGAGTGTCATGGCCAGGAAGCCCATCGAGGCCCTGTCTTCAGGTACTGAGACTGAGCGTGAGCGTCGCAAGCTGACCGATGACGAGGCCGCCACACGCATCCAAGGCTGGTGGCGAGGCTGCCTCAGGAAGAAGACAATCAAGGAGTTTAACAATCTGGGTTTGACTGTCGACGGAATCAGGGACACTCAGTTTGACACTGTTGTCGAGTTGCTCGCCCAGGAAAAGGTTCTCGTCATCACAGCACGGCTCTTGCGAACTTGCGGCCTTCATGAAGGTGACCCTGGGTCTGTTGAAGAGATGGCTGCCGTTCGCACGTTCCTGAGCGCCTTTCTCATTCTTGGTCATCCGAACCAAGTTCTTGCTAACAAGAACGAAGCTGATGACGGGAAGATGCCTGATGCGCTTGCAAACCATCGGCTACCCTCGACAGATTTGGACAATCCCCAACTGCAAGATCTTATTGGCAAAGCTCGTGATGTTCTCATCTCGTTTGAGAACATTCTTGCTCGCCTGACATGGGCTAATCGATACACAATGCCCCCAGCACTCAAGAAGACACTCCCCGAAGCGTATGCCACATTCTACAATGCCTTCATCGCGTGGAAGTCTCGCGACTCGAATGCCTTGATTGAGGTCATGCTGATGCAGTTTGTGGAATTGGATGCCATCTTCCATACCGTCAAGGACACCACGGATGATGCCGCTATGAAGCTCTACAAGCAGAGCATCCGGGATAACCAGCTGATGTTGATTGTCCGGATCAAGAAGCTGGCAGGCCCTGAGAAGGGCAAGAAGATGATCTTTGACGCTGTGGCTGAAGCCAGAAAGGCCCGCCCAACCAAGAAGCGAACAGGGGACACGAAGCCTCGCGTTGCCGAAAATGCAACCAACGAGGCATCAGAAACAGCAAAGAGCCTCGTCTCTTCCGAGCCACAGACGCTCACACCTCCAGCCACCCCTGCTAGCAAGAGGGAGTCTAAGCGACCCGTTGCCAAGACGGGTCTGAACGGCTTACTACCTGACAACAGGGTTGTTGTGCATGAGTTGGCCATCAACAAGGAGTATCAGATCTCTGCCGAAGAATACAAGGAGCAACAGTCGGAGCTTTCTAAACCAATCTACGTTCAGATGAGGGCAAACTTGGACTACAATGACAGCGAAGCCAACTTCAAGTTCTTCCTTTTGGTGGCGGGCAACATCAAGGACAAGCTCCAGCGACTTGTGAAAAACGGCAGCTCCATGTACAACTTCATTGGGGAGATTATGGACGCCGAAATGGCCGCGAGGCAATACGCTGTTGGCAACTTTTCCTACGAAAACTTCTTTAACGCCATGGAGTCCTTGTTGCCCAAGCTGTGCGCACCGTTCCGCGACGACGAGGTCAAGGATCTCATTGAGAACAAGCTTCACGACGGGAATATCATCACCAGAGTAGAGGCCCTGAACGGCTTCATCGACGTGATGCTCTGTGACTACATAAACTATCTGATGAAGATTGCTGCACCACAGCTGATCGAGTCGGCAACTCCATACGAGGCAAAGAGGTTTGCCGAGGAAGTTGAGCAAGGCGAAGTCAGCCTGGTAGCCGCGGAGGCAGCTTGGCGTACTGCTCGCTCCAAGGTTTTGGCCGAGGTCCAGAAGCGGGATCCAGAAGGAATCAATCATCCCAAGTCACGACCTACTGCCGGTCGCATCTACGCCCAGATGCTTGTCGATGTTTTCACCTCTGTAGCACCTCTGGATGAGTCGAGCGTCCCTGAGATGCTGCGGCTGGATCAATCTCGCATCGGACTGATCTCAACGATGATACAAAGGATCATCACGGTCGGGGCGATTCTGCTGCAGTGCAAGAATCTGCTCAAGAGGGATGTGCGATCCTCCTGGAAGTCCGAGGCTGCCCGTGTCATGATTGTTCTTGAGGCGGGTCATCCACTGGCGACAGCTGTGGATGGCATTATGGCTGCTCTCGAGTCGGGACGCTCCATGCCCACAGCGACCAAATCGCACCTCCGGGCACTCGTCAACAAGGTCATGAATGCTTATCAGGAGATGGCACAGCAAGGCCGCGAGCCCCGCGAGCCGGTTCTACGACTGTTGCTCACTCGCCTTCGGGTCAACATCCTCACACGTTTGGCCCCTGGGTCGGCCAGCGACAAAGTAAAGGCAGCCAATACTGCTGGCGAAAAGCTAGCGAGTCTGGGTCTGTCCGAGTTTGTGGACAAGGTTCGAGAAATCTCGAACCTGCTGGACAAGATTGGTTCGGTCGATCGGGAAGCCCATGCCCCTTGGTGGGATGCTGTGGCTACCAAGGTTGACCAGGATGAAATGTCAGCATAGACACGACACACACAAGAAGGATACATAGATAAGAGGAGGGACATTTTATGAGGGTAATGGGATACGAGAGCTGGGAGGGTTTTGTTCACTTGGGTTTGGACGGAAGCTTTGCTCTCCGCATTTCTACCAGACTTTGCATGGCGTTTCGGTTTCTGCTTTGGGCGATGAACTGGTCTCAGGGAGGATGGACACACGAGACGAGACGATGGAGGACGATTATTGCTGGCTGGGACTGGTCCCGTGCTTCAGCGGAATTACTCCAGGATGAGACTGCTTATGAGTAGAGGGACTTTTCTTTGGCATCACGGGTTTATATGGGAGGTATTTCTGATAGCGCTGTTTTTGCCTGAGAGGATCTTTGCATTTGAATACAAGCGACGTATACGCTAGACTTGAGTGCATATACAGTGAATGTTGTCGTTTCTGATTCTGATACGACACTGGTGACGCAGTAGTAGTTGATGTTCCTAATCTCAGCACTGAGGATGGTATCGAGACAAATCGAGAGATACACTCTGACAGAGGCGGAAACGATCTAGCACTCAGGTTCAATGAATCACAGCCGGACTATTTTAAGTATCTTGTTTCTTCACTCTGCGCCTCTTTCTCTCCCTTTTGCGTGATGTATTGACATCTTATCGGTGCGGTTAGGCTAGCCACCTTTTTCCTTACGATCTGTTCCATGATCTATAAAGCTGTATCCACGGTTTATTATATATACTCCAGGTCGCGTCTCGAGTACTGACCGTGTATTGCATCCCAGGTTACCAGTCTCACTTTCCAGCTCAGATCACCACATTATTATTCCAAGCTGATATCGAGCCTCTTATTACACGAGTCCCTGACGCCTTCGCACTTACAAAGCATCCTACGAGTTCACCATTTATTACAAAACGTCTCCAAGGCTTTTGAGAAATCATGTCTTCCCGCGAGAAACTGCGCCCCGGGCCTGCGCCCGCCCGCAAGCGGATGAAGATGAACACTGGTTCCGAGAAGAAGACTACCGCCCGTACGACAGTGAAGAAGGAACATGTAGATACCTCTTCCAAACGCAAGGCCGCTGCGGCTAGCTCTTCTGGGAAGAAGTCTCCAGCTCCGGTGAGGAAAGATGCCGCAGCTGGGTCGGCTGCGAAGAAGGCCACTGCTCAGCCGTCGAAGACTACGAGCGATGATGATGTCGAGGAGATAAGCGGTGAAAAGACGACGCTTGGCCAATCAGTTACCGAAGCAAAGGGCGACATCCTCATGCTCAAGCTAGCAAGAAGAGAGCACAAAGATCTCATCGACGGCCTACAATCCGACCTAGGCCTCCTCCGCCAAACCCTCGCCTCCCTCTCCACCGAAGTCACCCGCTTCCACACCCACACCCACCGGCTAGAGAAAGCGCTGTCCCGCTCACAAACAGCGCACGAGGAGCTGGCCTCGGAGCTGAACGCGCTGAGGATCGAGATGGAGGAGCGGGGGTGCAGGCAGGCGGCGAGGGTCAAGGACACGAGGGCGGAGCTGAGGGACCTGCGGGACCATGTGTACAGGAACCATGCGAGGAGGATTCACCGCGTGGAGGAGAAGGTGCAGCGGCTTGGGTGTGCTGGGAGGGGGGAGGGGGTGAAGGAGGAGGAGGATGAGGATGAGGGGGAGGGTGAGTGAGATGGAGGTATAACGAGTAGTATGGATCGACATGGACTTTCGGGTTGCACTGAAACTCTTTCCATGTTTGTTTCATGGTCTGCAGTTTTATCAGTCTGGTTCAGGCGACGGACAGGTAATAGATAGGTTTTGAGTTGCTTGACTTTCGACAAGTCAAGATGTATATTGCAGCATCTAAGAGTGGCAACAAGGAGAGGCTTTGACTTCATTACTATTGCAGCAACAAAATAATCAGCATACTTAACAGAATCAAGAGTAAACCATCTTCGAAGGAGTTGATATTCAACATATTTGCTTCTACATCGCTGATAGCAATGGAAGATGTGAGTAGCCTGTAGTTGTCCAGATCGATAGAGGTCAATACTAAGCTGGACAGAGAGCACTTGTCTAGATTTAAGAAAAAAAGACTCCCAATACATATAATATGTATAGTAGATGACCAGGATGAAATATCAAGGGCAAAAAGAAAATGCAAAAAGACATGCGTGATCTGGGAATCGAACCCAGGGCTCCCCGACGCTGCTCGGATGGCAACGGAGAATTTTACCACTAAACCAATCACGCTTTCATACCTGTCTCCCTCTCTATGAACAATATGAAGCCTACGAGTGAGAGCGAGAGAATCCGAGATGTTTGTTGCGATGACAGTGACCAAGAAAAACCAACTTTGATGTTAAGGATTGCATTTGAACCCTAGAATAAGACTTTAGGCTGTGAAATGGGCCTTCATGAGGAAGTACAACCTGCCTTGCTTGGAGTTCTCGGGGCTTCCACGAAGCCTTACCCTAGAATAGAAAGCGAGTTTGAGTCCTTCGACATTACGAGCAGATGCTTGTTTCTTTATTGCCCCGAAAATTTGGGAATTTGAGTCAAGATTACATCAAGAATAACTTCTGGCCGAATGGTACGGCCGGACTATCGTCTTCGGACTATCATTTAGGTCAAGGGAGCCATCATCAAACATTTGACTTCCTATTTTATACGTACAGTTAATATTCCAAGTATTTTGGAAATGCACCATTTAGCTAAGAAGTCAAAATGGTTTGGATTGCAGAGGTAAAAATCAACTGCATTAGGCCACATGAAATGAAATCGAATTTGACAATCTCTTTATTGACCGCTAAGACGAGTTACTTCACTCATAGCACACTGCATAACTATACGGAGAGACGACTTCCTCTGAACCATGTGCCACCGTACCAATAGTTCCCTCAAAGTCATACACCGGCCTCAAGAACACTCATAACCATCCAAGCTCGAAGCGTAGCCATCGTAGAGACCAGATGAATCATCCTCCTCACACTCTCCGCCATCTTTACCCCCCGGGCTTCGAGGAAGCGAAATGGGCATTTGTCCTGCCTCGCGCACCCGCTTGAACAGACTCATAGCCCTCTGACGCCCAAAGATTGACTTGAACAGCTCGTTGTCGAGGCTCGGGCAGGGCGGCCCTGGCCGTTGGCTGTCGCCGATGAAGAGGTGTGGTGTTTCCGGGCACTTGGTGGCCGGCAGGAAAGAAGTGACCTCTGACAGCTTTTCGGCGGTGTGTATGATGATCAGGCTCGGATCGAGGCGTGGCTCGTCTCGCATCATTCGCATAAAGGACTGAGGGGTAGCGCAGAGGACGTCGATGTGAGGCAGGGCTTGCTTGAGGAGCCTGTCAGCTTCCCATTGGCGCTCGTTGGGCTCTTGGCGCATCGCGTGACGATCGGCTTCGGAAACACTGAAGCCAGCACGAACGGCATTTCTTATAGGGTTGTGGTAAATACCGTAGTCATGATAAGGATCGTGACCACCATGGACATTGTGCCTGTGGCCTACGCCGTTGTCGCCACTGTCGGTGTCTTCGTCGCCACTCCCCAACTCAACGCCCTGGTCACTGTTGGCACCCCGAAGTATCTCAAGTTGGCATCGATCGTTTTTCAAGAACATGTCTATGACAGCTTTACTCAAGGAGCCCTCAACTCTGCATGCCTGTGTTTTATCGAGACGCGACTTCCTTGAGGAAAGATAGTGCTGAGCCAAGGCTTTATCTGCAGGAGTGCTCAGGTTGTCACCGACATTGCTAGAGGTAAAATCGCTTGGTGATGTGGTGAGGTTGTGAATTTCCACTCCCCATGGCAGCAAGCGGACGACTCGTCCTCGCGGAATGGCTTCCGCTATGCGCTGGTATGCATCTCGAAGTAAGGTATCTGTCGGGGCGATCAGAACGGCTCTACCCAGGCCATGCACAACAGAGCGGCAAATCCCAGCCACCAGGTCATTCGTTTCTGGTCCCGAAGCCGCATCCAAGAATGCGTAGCCGTAAACCTCTGTAAGATGCCTCAGAACCTCCGCATGGCTCTGACTGAACAATCCAGTGTCCATGTCCTTCTGAAGCCGTGGGAACCTGGCAGTGAAGAGTGATGGTTCGGGTCGATACCGAAAGTCCAGGGCATAATTCCAAAACAACCTCGCTGGGCAAACTGCCGGCAATTTGTCCATTTCTTGGTTCAAGATCATTGCTTCCTGACCAAAAGTGTTAGAAGCGCCCTTTCCCCTTGGTCTCAGCTTCATCACGGTCGTTGCCATGTCTCCATTTTCACGCCCAAGCTGGTCTGCGACGACTTGGAGGAACTGATCCAGCTCGCCTTGGGGATCTATGACTGGTAGCGAAGGAGCGAAAGGCGCCTTGAACAATTGGGGCCAGCATATGTCGGCCGCTGTGCTGGCTGAAAAGAGGGCAATGCCGGTCGGACTTCCTGGAGGAAGAGGAATCCGACGAGCTTCCCACATGACGATGCTCCTGTCGTTGCGCTCAAAAACAAGGCGCTTCACGTTCTTCTGAACCCATTTACGAAACCAACGGGGACAGCTGCACTCTTCGTCTTCACCGAATCTTTCGCCCTCGATCCGCTCAGATATTTTCATGGCCTTGACGAGGTCTTCTACTTCAGTAGCTCTGTGCGGATTCTCCGCATCTCGTCTCTCGAGATCTTCTTGGGATGAGATGATGAGAGGCAGGATAACTCTCAAGATGTGAAAACGATATCCTGACCTGGTAAACATGGCAGGGAAAGGGACACCGTGGA
This sequence comes from Rugonectria rugulosa, assembly GCA_023509875.1. Taxonomy (NCBI): domain Eukaryota; kingdom Fungi; phylum Ascomycota; class Sordariomycetes; order Hypocreales; family Nectriaceae; genus Rugonectria; species Rugonectria rugulosa. The sequence continues at coordinate 25,849 of JALNIO010002329.1, read as the reverse complement.
TGTGGCTCCACGGCTCGGTGCTCTTCCAGATTCGCCCAGCCAGGTGCCGCAAGAGTTGGCCATGAGCTCCCGTCTTTGGCAGGTCATATTGATGAACTCTTTGGTGATGTTCAAAGATACATCGCTCACCAATCTTGGGCAAGAGATGGTTTGTATCCCTGGAGGAAAGCACAAAATATTGACGTGGAGGGGTCTTGTCTGCCCCGATGCCATTGTCTGGGACGTCAATGATGGACTTTTGTTCGGAGAAACGATCGCGAATTACAGCGACGTCGAAATTAGTGGAAGCAAGTTTGTTAAAGAACAGACGAGCAACGTCGTCCAACTCGGACGCGCCGTGAAGGAGCGAGATGTAGCGCTGCTGATCCGACATGAAGACCGTACAAGCAGGTATTGGATGATCTGGTCGAAATACCTTTGCCCTCTGCGAAGTGTTCCAGTTGGTAGCCAGGGCTCCCATAGAATAAGGACCAACACGAGCATATGGCGTTGACCAGAATTTGCGGTTCGTGATCTTGCCTCTCCAGAGCTTTGGGAGGGTTTCGTCTGCTCGAAAGTATAGGCTGAGCCGCATGGTTCTGTGCCAGTTTACAAACTCTGAAAGAAACGCCTCCTTCAAGAGCGAGCATTCTGGGGGCATATTGCGTTCGGTCTCGGGGGATTGTCTGGGGTGGAGGAATTTGACCATCTTGATGGGGATCTTCAGTTTGACAAGACAGATCTTGTCCGTGGCGCTGTAAAGAGTTAGTCTCTGGCTGCTCCCATGTTGATAGTCACAGAGGCGACCAAGGTTGAAGCTTACCGTTGAATAAAAGTTCCTGGTCGGGCATCGCTCACAAAGTCGTCGTCATTGTTTGGCTGCTGAAGCAACTTGGACCAGGGATCCTCAACTGCCTCGTGTCCGTTCCTCAACTGGTTCAAGGGATGGACGACGTGATTCAGCAGGCGACCAACGGGAGTATCATCTGTAAGATTCGAGGGGTAATCGTTGACAAAGATACTACCTTGGACCTCGTCTAGCGGGATAAACATGGAGATGACAGGATACTCATCATCGCCATCTCGGATAGACAGACGAAGTATGATGGTAGAGGTGATGAAAGGACCAATCAGGATGTTGACCTCCGAGTGCAGACCAGCAAAATGCCCGTAACCAAGACGCTTGACCGTCTCGGCATGGTAACCCGGTAGGAACTCGTGGTTGATGCGCGCGAGACACGGGAGCCAGCCTGATTCGGGGGGCATGTTGAGGGTGTTTGCGGTGCTGTGCGAGAAGCCATTTCGGGGCACAGAGAAGAGTTGTCCTTCGCGATATGGTGCAAACATTGAGCTGGTAGCAAGGGATTAGGATAGAGAACTGAGGGATGGGGAAAGAAGTGTCAGTGATGATGGAGAATGGAGAAAGGAGATGGAAGGTTGTGTGGGAAGCAACTGTAGAAGAATATACCAAAGGGCGGAATTCAAGCTGACTGTTTCGTAATGGTTGATTTATTTATCCTTAGGCAAAGAGAAAGTAAGAGTTTGGCGCAAACACGTCACCGGATTGCTTGGACTTTGCTTCCATTACTCACCAGCTGGTCACAGTTGGCACACGGTTGCGGATCAAAGTGTTGTGAGAGACGAGCGGATTCGGGAAAAATACTACTTTTTGTTCAAGGATTGACTAGATATCTCAAATGAGTGACTATCTGAAGCGTTTGGCCTGTTAGTATCATCCCTTTTACCCCTGATGAGCCCAAGGCTGCCATCATAACTTCCCAAAGGCCGCCATGTCACAACAGCCAAGAGCCCAGAGAGCACGACTGGTAACCCGTCGACGCTGCTCGTCCGGAGGAGCCTCTTAGTAGGACTTGATCTTGCACTTGTCGCACTTGTCTGGCTTGACCTCGCACTTGTTGCACTTGTCGGGCTCGTCGGCGAGGCAAATCTCGACAAAGATGGCAATGTAGTAGTCCCTGCTGCACCGGTAAGTGTCGCGGATGGCCAGGGCGAGGTCCCCGAAGCCGCCCTCCTCGACGGCGACCGTCTCGTAGGTCCTGGGGTCGCAGATGTTGGCCTTCTCGTTGGAGTCGCAGCCGGCGTCGCAGCCAATGTAGACGGCAATCTCGGTGACGACGTGCTTCTTCCTGTCGGCCACCTCGACGGCCACGAGGATCTCCGTCTCCTTGCGGCTCTTGTCGAGCTCGATGAAGAACTTGCCGTAGATGTCGCGGCCGTACCCGATGACGCCCTCGACAGTGGCCTCGAGGTCAGCCTCGCAGTAGCGGAGGAAGTAACCGGGGTGGTTGCGGCAGGTCTTGGGGTGGGAGGTCTTGGACAGGTCGGACAGGCGGTACGTGGACTCGGAATCAGCAGCCCAGCCGGCGATGAGAGCACCATCACATTTCTGCTTCTGACCGTGGTAGTAGTGGCCTCGCTGAGACTTGCCGCCGCTCGAAGTCTTGTTGGAAGACTTGTCCTTGATCTCGATACCGGCAGTGACGTCGATCTCGCCGCCGAGGCTACCCTTGATGGCATCCTTGGTCTTCTGAGCGGCATCCTTGGTGCTTTCCGCACCCTCCTTGGCCTTATCCTTGGTCTTCTCCTTGGCAGCCTCAGCAGCGTCCTCGCTGTCCTCGGCAAGCTTCTCAGCAGCGTCCTCGCTGTCCTCGGCAAGCTTCTCAGCAGCCTTGGCACTCTTTTCGGCGCCATCCTTTAGCTGCTCGGCGAGGGCACTGGATACCTCAGCATCGACCTGGACCTTCTCAGAAGCCTTGACGGCACTGGAAGACTTGTCTTCGGCACGGGGTTGTCGGAGGCGACGCGCCCCGTTTTTGGTGTTTGTGTTTCCGGTGCTTTGGGCGCTGTTACCACCAGAGGGGTTCTGAGGATTGTTAGGAGATTGGAGGTTGCACACAGGTTCGGGGTCACTTTCCTCGTCAATCTGTATCTGAAGGTCAGCCTCAATCATCAGCCATTGCGCTGCTTGAAATGCAGTCGGGGCTGTGGCACTTTACCTCGATTTCATCATCGCAGTATTCATTGCCCAGAGCGTTGATGTGAAAAGAGTTGCCGTAGTTGTGCTCGTGCTTGTGGTAAGAGAACGAATCGGGTCCAACAACGTCGGCGCTGCCATCATCACGCTTGTGGTCGTGGTGGCGGTGGTGGCAGTGTCCATGATCGCAGCTTGATCGTTGTCAGCACATTGACTGTGGGAGGAATGCTCAGACCTACGGCTTCTTGTCATGATGTTCATGGTGATGGTGCTCGTGGTGGTGATGATCATGGTGATGATGGTCATGATGCTTATGGCAGTGCTCCTCATGGCAGCTGGGTAAGGAGTTAGAACATCTGTTGAGGTAATTGGGTATACATATGAGATTCTCACTGGTGATGGTGGCGGTGGTGATCATGGTGGTGATGATCATGATGCTTGTGCTTGTGGCAGTGACCCTCGTGGCAGCTAGAAATAGTTGGATTCAGATCAAGCATTCTCAGCTGGGGCATAAGATACTCACTGGTGGTGGTGGCGGTGGTGATCATGGTGATGATGATCATGATGCTTGTGCTTGTGGCAGTGGCCATCATGGCAGCTGAACATGTCAGAGCCCTAGTCATTGGAGTATGGTACTGGGACTTACTGATGATGGTGGCCATGGTGATCGTGATGAGGATCATGGTGGTGATGATGCTCATGATGTTCAAGCTCATGGTGGTGGTGTCCATGGTGGTGGTGCCCGTGGTGGTGGTCGCCATCACAGCTGGAGAGAGTTAGGGGACGGCTCTCCATTATATATGACACATTGACTTACTGGTGGTGGTGATGCTTGCAATCAGGGCACTCAGTGCAGCAGTAGGACAGATCGAACCAGCACTTGCCGTGATGAGAACCACGGTTGTAGAGCTCATGTCTCTTGTGACCGTGGGAGATGACGGCCTTGATCTGGATGTAGAAGATCCAGGAACCGTCTCCGTGCAGGGGGCACATCTCCTTGTTGCCACCGCCGTCGGTGAGGGAGAAGTAAGGAACGTGGCACCTGACCTCCTTGCAGTCGTCCTTCTTGACACACTGTCCGCTGCCGATGCTGTAGCGGGGGGAGTGTTCGGTAGGAGGACCCTCGCGCTGGATCTGGATGATCACGTCCTCGTACTTGTAGCGGTCGATACGCTCAAAGTCGAAGACGAGGGCATCATCCTTGAAGTCAAAGTGAACTTTGCCCAGGGTGTCCTTGTGGTTGCAGTGGTGGCTGCCGAAGCAGAGATCCCAATGCTGGCCGTGACGGTAGTGATCAGAAGGGAAGACAATGGTGTAAGGGTCGGGGACCCAATGACCTTTGCCGACCTTTCCGCAACCGTCGAGAGAGTGGCAGTCACCGTGGCGGCCATGTCTATCGAAGTAGGCATACTTCTCATAGGCCATGGTCCCGAGGGCGCCCTGAAGGGCAACGAGGATGGCGCTCTTCATCTTGAATGTTCAGATGATGAGCAAACGAAAGACAGAAGAACGAATGTTGTTTGTTGTGAGGACCCAAATGAAAATTGTGGCTGCAGATACGGTCTTTTATAATTGGAAGTGGCCATACTGAATGCTTTGGTTCATGTTGAATCAATGCTGTTTCTGCAATGGACTTCCATGGTTGGGGAGGGGTTCCTGCATGGTGCATGTATCCGGCCTCAGCCGGTGAAGGAAAAAGAAGGTTGAGGAGTACATTCAATGCACTCGCAAAGTTGATTGCAGATTGAATGACGATGAGAGCGTATTGGATGCATGCACTTTTCCTGCATGAAGCCATTCCGAAGCACCAACGCGGGCAGAGGAGGCTCGGAAGCAAGATGTTTCGGCGAGTTATGGACCATGATGCAGTTGTTGAGTTTATTTGTATGAAACACGGTCATAGATTGAACTGTTGAGCATTACTGTGAGTTCCGGTACGGGTTAAATGAAGCCATCGTCACATCATTGAAAGAGGAAGTTCGATGCGTCCATGGTTATATAAGGCCGTTGAGGAGCTTCCCGAGCCTTAATTCTAACTATAAGTCTGATTCTGGACAAAATTTGCACATTGAGCATGGAATCATCTAATTCTATGTCTAACCTATTTACTGATTCGGAATATAATTTACTAGCAGACCAATGTCGTTTCAGGGCGATGGCCCGATGGTATGCGTATGCACACATATGCTTGGAGCTTCACTGCCAGATGTGCACACTTCCGCAAAGCTACATACCTATGCAAGCATTTCAAGCAAAGCTCCATACGCGAAAAAGATCTTGTTGCATTCTTTTAATAATAAAGGCTCAGAGCGCGCTTCCACTAGTTGTGATTGATATGCAGCTTAGTTCGGGCCTTCTGGGGACATGCTTCTGGATGAGGTACGCAAGCAATCAAGTAATAAATGACGACGGGAGCGGGGGAGACTGGCCAAGGAGGCGGATTTCCGGTCTTTGGTTCTGGAAGCAAGGGCATCGCTGGGATGACAAGATTTGTTTGCGTTGCGCAACGATGAGGCGCTCATCCTTGCTGACGGGCCAGGGAGATCAGACTGGCTTGACGTTGGACAGCCCGGCGATCCGGGCCGATGATGCAAACTCGATGCTCGGAGGGTATGTAGGACAAGAAATTGTCCTTGGAGAGTATGTGTGATGGTTAGGAAAGAGATGAGGACAATCAAGCAGTTGTTCCTGAAGCAAGTTGGTATTTGAAGAATGAGGAATTTACTGGAGAACATGCCGAGTAAACATACCAAGTAGACCGGATGACGGCAAAGAACGAAATGGTTGAGTCTTGTAAAGTGGCAGTCTGATATACGGATGCGAGTCAGGGGCGGTTTGAGACTCAGACCGAGTTCACCAGAACCGGTCAGACAAGTTCGGTTGAACATGCCCCTGGTTGGTTACCTTTACCACAGAGTCATTTTATACTGTGAATGAGTTAGGAGCTTCAAAGACTTTGCATAAAATAATAATTCTGATACTCTGGGACGTGGAGGATATTGATTCGTGATATCGGAGGCCCGTGGTGATGCGCAACTATAACGAGATGTAACTGCACACCACACGCATCGTCAAGTACCTATTCTTCGGACGAATTGACACATAACACAGGGACAACACCTGATTACCCATGTACGGCCTTTTCTCATATGATGTTCTGCCAGTTCCCGTCTGACTTGTTTGCTATGCATGGACCTGACTGAGGCTCCAAGCATACCCGTCTGACATTTGGTCCGTGAATCATTACTCAGTACCTCGTAGTATGGGATAAATATGTGAGACTTCTTCCATCACTTCTTTTCTTCTTTCCTTTGTGCTTCTTCACACACACGAATCCCTCTTTGATTTTACAACTTGTCCACCTCCAAGTTGCATCATCATGAAGGTCGCAGTCATCGGCGGAGGTCCTGCGGGACTGACAACACTGAAACATCTCCTAGAAGCTCACAAGTTCTTCCCTATTCCCCCAATCGAGGTACGCCTATTCGAGGCAGAGGCTGAGATTGGAGGCACCTTTGTCTATCGCGTCTATGAAGGCGCTGAGGTAGGAATCTCCCAACTTGCATCCATCCCACCGCTTGATACTTATTTGTTCAATGTTTAGCTGGTATCTTCGAAATATCTGACAGCCTTTTCTGACTTTCGACTTCCGGAAAATGCTCCCGACTTTGTCACCCCTGACATGTACGTCGAGTATCTCAGACAGTATGCGACAGCTTTCAACCTTTGGTCTTCGATCGAATGTCGAACTCGCGTTGAGAATGTCCGACCAGGGAAACACAAGCACGAGCATATCGTAACCCTGAAGAGTCCAGGTGGGACTTCTGAATGGACGTGTGATGCTGTTGCAGTATGCTCTGGCATTAACGTCAACCCAGTCATCCCCTACATCCGAGGCATCGAACGAGTCCCAACAGTTCTTCACGCCTCTCAATTCAAGACACGCCATCAATTCGGAGAAAATACTGATGTGGTAGTTTTGGGAGCTGGCGAGACTGCCATGGACCTCGCGCATCTGGCTGTGACGTCTCGTACCAAGTCTGTCACTCTTTGCCACCGCGATGGCTTCTTTTGTGCACCCAAGGTTTGTTCGGACTGACGCCTGAACCGAAATTTCCCAAGCTAACTGCTTAGATTATCCCGATCCCTCAGTCTGTATATCGTCCGAAGCAGAAGGGGGTGGCTCGCCCAAACAAGCCAGTCGACACTTCGGTAGCCAGTCTCTTCGATACTGCCTATGTCCATCCCACTCTCCAACAAAGCCAACTTCTATGGACTTATTACGATCGGTGGATCAAAAAGATGCACTTGCTGATTTCAGGCACCGAAGAAGGCCCTGACCAGTGGGTTGGCCAAATCAGTCCTGAGCGCAAATATATGGACTCAAGTAAGTAGAGTGCATCCATCCACTACACGTATCTAACTGTTGGCAGTCTTCCTGGTCAAATCTGACCGAGCGCTTCCCTACATGAACGTTGGCCACAGGTCAGATGGCTGGGCAAATCGTCTTCGAAGCTCGATTCTACAAGTCCCAATCAAGGAAACACAGGGTCGAAAGATTGATGTTCGCCGTTGGCCTTTGATGATTGACGATGACGGACGCATGTATTTCTCAGACGAAGAGTCGACATACGGCCAAAAGTCATCAAAGCCAAGCCTAATGCCTGATGTCGTTGTCTTTGCAACGGGATATACGCGAGCGTTCTCCTTCCTCAGCCCGGACTACCCTGATTTTTCACAAGTTAACATCCGTGGCGTCTACAACAAAGACAATGTCTCAATGGGCTTCATTGGCTTTGTACGGCCTGCAATCGGTAAGTCGCATCGCCAGGTTGAAGTTCCTCGCTAACCTGAGAATAGGAGCAATTCCTCCTCTCGCCGAGCTCCAGGCTCAGTTCTGGATTCTGAAGCTCCTCCAGGATAAATTCCCTGAACAGATCCCTTCCGTTCGAGACCGCGACGCCTTGCCAGAATACGAATTAGATTACAAACTGCACGCGCGTCAAGGATACGACTTTTCCGCGACCAAGCGAGCCGTTGACCACGAGAGCTACGCGTACCAACTGGCACTGGATATGGGAGCAGCCCCAACAATTACACATGTGATGAAGAAGGGCTGGAAAGTTCTTTTCACATGGGCCATAGGATCCAACTTCAACACCAAGTTTCGTTTGGTTGGCCCGTGGAAATGGGAGGAAGGAGCAGAGAACATTATGCGCAATGAGCTGTTCAATGTGGTACAGCGATCAGGTGGTTACGTCTGTGAGTTTTGCAGGACAATCTCCGAGCATGGAGAAAGTATTTGGCTAATAATCGGTAGATCTCTTCACCTACACCATTATCCCATTCTTCATCTTTGGCGTGATGAGCATGATGCTCTACGCTTGGGATAGGATCCGGAAGATTTTCGATCCTCGGAATCGTCGCGCTGGACTTGTTGAAGGTGAAAAATAGGGCGTGGTAGTCTTTGTGAACAATGGTCGGTTGTATTGTAGAATGAAACAAATTTGGCAGTAACAAACCATTTTTCAAGCATGAGACGCAAAGAATAAAAGAGTGCGAAACAACGTAACTGCTCAACCTCTAAGCTAGTACCTAATACCGGACATGTACTCACCGCGGTGAGCTGAAGGAATGTGGGGAAGCCGTGGCGGGGCTCACCGAGGTGAAGGCGCCTTTAGTTTTTTCCATCATGGCTGAATCGTAGCTGCAACTTCCTTAAACATCAAGCTCACGATGACCTCGGAAACGATCCAGCCCAATCAATGGGTTGCCCTGAGGCTTCCCAATGATACCATGCGCGTATTTCAAGCCATACCCAACACGTACGCTCTTCATCCCCTTTGCGCCACCGTCAAATAGCTAATTCTAGGTACAGCACGGTTTCACTGGGCAAGTACGGCTCATTCCCGACGAACCTCATAATCGAGCGACCGTTTCACATCACATGGGAGGTCCAAGACAAGCTAGAAGGCGAAGCCTACTCACGATTACGAATGGTTCCTGCAAAGGAGCTCAACGCCGACATTTTGGGGGACCCAAGCGCTGAAACCGCCGAGCCAGAGGATGTGATTGTGCCTCCCGAAGGAGAAGAGCTTACTCTCGTCGACGAAAGCGGCCAGGTTGTGATCCGATCCAACAGAGAGATCATCGACGATAATGCGCGCCAAACGCTTAAGACGGAGGAGATTGAAGAACTGAAGCGAAAAGGCGCCTCGGCAGGCAAAGAACTGATCGCCAAATTGCTACTTTCACATACGGCCATCGACCAAAAAACAGAGTACTCACTTGCCAAATACAAGCTCCTAAAGACGAAGAAATACATCCGACGATTTACTGTCTACCCACTAGATGTACCGCAATTAGCCCAATGGCTCCTGGAAGAACGCGACTCGTCCAAAATTCTGGATATAAGATTAGAGTTGATGGCGCTCGTGGGATGCTGGTCGGATGTTCATTTCACTGGCGCACCTGTCGAAGAGAACACAATCTCTCAACCAGAAGGAGGCAGATGGTTGGTCGTGGATGATACAGGTGGCCTACTGGTTGCGGCCATGGCTGAGAGAATGGACATTTTACATCAAAAGCCACAAGAAGACGAGGTCTCCGAGTTGGCAAACACCGAAGTCGACGCGATACCGACAGATGGAACGAAACAAGAAGACGCCCAGGATGCTTCGGAGGCTGCTAATCAACCTCAGTCTCCGAAGCAGCACAAGAAGCGCCCTCCGCGAAAGAGTGACTTTGAAGTGCCCTATGCTTCGTCCAATACCATCACCGTCATTCACGGCCAAACACAGCCCAACCTCGCGATCCTCAAATACTTCAACTTTGACAGCACCAACACCAATCAACCGTACCCGTACCACCCTCTTGCCACCAATCTCATGTCCATCTCATGGTTACAGCTACTTTCTCCCCAGGAGGACGACTCCTATAATTCTCAGCCACCCGATGCTACAGCTGAGGAGATCTCAACGTGGAAAGCCAACCGCCGTGGCAACTACCATCGGAAACGGAAGAGATGGGCTCGTGTTCGGCATGTGGTAGATTCAACGCGTGCCGGCGGCTTCTCTGGTCTGGCTGTTGCAAGTGTAATGGACCCTATTTCCATCGCGCGCAGTACCCTGCCGCTTCTTGCGGGTGGCGCTCCCATCGCTATCTACTCGCCCACTATTGAGCCGCTGACATTGTTGGCCGATTGCTTTAGCATAGCCCGACGTGCTGCCTGGGTAACGAATCCTCCAAAGGAGGCTGTAGGCAAGACCAACGAAGAGCTTGAACACTGGGAAGGCTCTACTGAATTCCCCTTGAACCCAACTTTGTTGCTGGGTGTGAGTATCCAGACCAGCCGCGCAAGAAGGTGGCAAGTTCTGCCTGGACGTACACACCCCTTCATGACGGCCCGCGGAGGCTCTGATGGATTCCTGCTCACGGGATGGAGGGCAATCCCCGTTGAGGGTAAAATCGAGGCAAGGGGTAGATTCAAGAGAAGAAAGGTGGAAGCCTGATTGGGATATACTTTTAGCTTTCACAACACTTTAGCCACTGGATCGGGTTTGGAGGGGACCATCTATAGTTAGGCATGTGTACAGTTGGTTAGGATGTTTGGACACCACAACATGATACCCCTGAATGGACACGAACTTGCGCCAAGGTCTCGAAAATGCGAGGGATAGAAGGAATAATGAAGAAAAAAGGAAACAAGTCATCTCTTTTATACCAGCTCTTCAACTTGCGCAACCATGGCTTCTAATATTGAACTCCCTTATCCTATCAACTACAGTGATTTGCCCATGAACTTTCTCTTGGTGAAGCTCAGCCACCACTTGCTGGGCTTGGTCTCGTCCTCCTCGTACACACGCGCCAGTAGTCGAACAGCCAGCTCTTGTCGAACCTGTGCTAGGTACTGCTTGAGCAGCTCAGCGTCTTGCCTGTCTCGGGGAGGCTCGTACATCTAGACAATGTTAGTGGATTCCAAGCACAATGGCTGCAAGTTTTAGAGGATGCGGTGGGAAACAACTCACCTGGTTAAGAGGCCAGCCGGGATCGCCGGGAATGGCAAAGTTGAGGTCCAAAGCCAGGTTCATGACATCCTTCTGAGCATCACGAGACGAGGCGGTAGGTCGGATCTTGGTCAGGCAATCGCTGACGAACCATATCCCATAGACGAGCAGACGATCAGCTGCACCCTGGATCTCAAAGTTGCGGAAGAACGTGTTGGCGCGGAAGAGGGCGAGCACCTCGTCGAGGATATCGTAGCTCTCGCTGTCGGGGTCGGGGGACTCAAAGGCCGGCAGCGGCGGGGAGGGAGCAGGCAGGGTATAGGCTGGGCCGCGGGTCTTGGTGCGCAGAGGGAGAAGAGGGAAGTTTCCGACGAGTCGGGGGACGTTGGGGTCCGAGTTGAACACTGAGTTGTAGGCCTAGAGTTGAGGACGCCGTAGTTAGAGAAGTGTAGGCACGGTAAGGAGACAATGTCATCGGGGGAGGCGGAGCTAGGAGTAGCGGTAGGACGATAGGGAAGGATGGGGACTATGGCAATGATGGTAGTTTCGGATTGCGATTGGGAGACTTACAGGCATCTTGAGCACTGTACGGCGAATCGCACAATGAAGCTGCTCTGAAGCGATATATGTCGAGTCGCAGTCGGACTTGGGTTGCGCTCGTCACTAGCGGGGCTGCAGCTCACTGAAGCTGTCGTCAATGGTGTGGGGCGCAAGAGGCTGGTTGGCAGAGAGTTGATGCCTTACAAGAGAGCTTCCTTTTGCCATGGGAATCAGGCCCAAATCAGGATGAGAGCATAGTGGCGGTGTCGACGACTGCGCCACGTGGTTGCCTTCTTCTTAGTCATACTCTTGACCCGCACCCATCGCCGATTTCCTGTTCCGTGGTGGCGGACCAGTGGCTGCCTAGTCCGCCCGGCTCTCACGTGAGTTCGCTTCACTGTCGCGCCGACTCCACCCGCGAGAAAGCGAGGGAAGCGTGGCACCCACGTCTTTTTTCGTGTGCTGGGGCAGCGGGTCTCGATTCCCAGAGTGGCAGTCACATGGTGCATAAACAAGTGGGATTGCATGAAATCTTGCCTTGGTTGGCCTGCTTTACCGCTTGACCTGGGTGCAAAATTTGCCAGAGGGAGAGGAAGATTCGAGGTGGGCGCCTAACTACCTATGACGGGGTTTGGTTTCATCGGCACGAGCTGGTCACCTCTTACAATTTTTCCCCTTCACTTTTCCAAGGAGGGGGGCCTGATATTTCCATCGTTGTCATCATCCATTTCCCTCCTCCCTGTTTCTTCCCATTCTTCACAAATATCCCTTCCTCTTCCTTGCCGTGCGATTAATTACCGTCGCATCCGTTTACAAACATTCATACGGAAATTTTGCATTTGGCAGGCCCCCTTTTTTTGCTTTTTTCTGAGCCGTGACAGGGCCAGAGCCCGAGCTTGCCCGTGCTCCACGCTAGTCCTCCCAAGCTTACCTGGTACCAAATCCATCGCTGAATACGGTATCTATAAACAGGGATCGTCCGGCGCGTCTCCAAGAGTCGAGTAAAGGCGTTAACGACTGCGAAGGCAACGAAGGGACTGACAGAAGATATCAGACTACAGCTTCAAGGCAGAGACAAGATTCACGGGGCCAGCTTCAAACACACACCAGAAGAGGTTGATCCATGATTCAGTTTGAGTAAGTGCCTGCGCACCCACCCGCCTCCAAGACACCCACCTGTACCCTCCTGCGCTTCTCCCCCTTCCATCATCTCAAATCTGCAACATTCATGCAATTGTATCCCTTGACCTGAGTTGCAACTCCGATCGCTAATTGTTTACGCTCCAACAGGATCTTCTCCAGCAACAGCAGTTTCGTCAAGCAACTGCGCAACTTGGTCGACATGGCCACCTCTCGCTCCTTCAGTAGCGGGGCATCCGACTCTGCAGACTCAACGCCAATAACATCGCAAGCACCGGTTTCTCCCCCGAAGCAACGGCGACATCGTCGCGTATACCGCCCGGCTCGAAACTCTCTATACGACTTGTTTCATCAACATGCTGGAACATCACTCTTCGTGCGACCCATATGCTGGCTTGATTTACACGCTCAGCTCCTTGGGGCGCGGTGGGACGAATTGCCCCCTTGCGATACTCCCCAACCAGCGGGCGTCCCTGGTTCGCCGCCGTCAAAGGGCCATATGCGCCCCTCGAACACGATAATGACGTTGAGTGACTCTCTTACGCAAATCCTCCTCCCCGACTCGACGCATCCTATCCTCTGCACCAACGCGATCAAGACGATCCTCACAACGCTTTGGCCGGAGCCTTTCAGCAAGCCACAGTACTTGCCTGAACTACACCTCTACTTTGGCGGTCGTGTGTATCGAGACGCAGTACGGGCTCAGGTGATGTGGAACTTCCCCTCGGAGGAAAGCAAGTCATCGTACTCTTCATTCCGCTCTGTATCGACACGTCCAGCGGATTCGTTCAACCCTTCTCCGTGCACGCCGACACAAACTCCTGCCAATCTACCGATGATGTGCTACATTGGAAAAAGTCAGCTCGCCCACATAAGAAGGAACCTTTTCCGAGTAGCACCAGGACCAGGTAGGAGTTGGAACGAGCCTGTTTCACGACTGCAGCAACTTCGGCAGAGACAGCTCGTGCCCTCAAATTCGGACCAGGACCCGTACTTCGTTGGGATCTTTCTGGCCATGGCACAAAGGCACTTTTACCCAATGCCGAGTTCGTCAGCGCGGAGAGACTCGCGACTCGGTCCCAAGAAGGGTATTCCACCAAGCCCAAACTTCCAGGACGTCACGTTGCGGATTCTCACACACGACACGGATACTTCCGAGTTTATTGTCTACACTGGCTATGTGACCAGAGAATTTCTCGCAAAGTTTCACGATCCATTCCATGCACCACCAGATGACGAGAACGCTGCCGTGACAGGAATTCGGATCGAATTCACGCGTGTGCCCATCTGGCCTATTTTGGGTCTTCGAGAACGGCTCGGAAAGGCTCTAGGACACGACGTGGTCGGTCACTTCAACACCGACGAAATCGAGACGTGGGAAACTGACCCTGACAAGCAAGAGGGTAACAGCAAGCGGAAACGTGACGTACTTTCAGAGGTACTCAACGGCAGCTTTGAGGACGAGTCGGACGATGAGTTCAGCGTCAAGAAACAGCGTCTCAATGAAGGGTCCCCCTTGAGTGTCACAGTAGTGTAGTCCACCAGACGAACAAGGTGGCGGAAGATACGGTTACGATAGATGGCTTTTTTTCTCGGCCCTGTGTTGACCGGGGTCATTCATGAGTAGATATTTTCTCTCACGCGATTCAACTTTTTACAAGACAGGGGCCTCGCGGGCATGCGTCTTGGACGGTACAACGAATAAAGGATGGGTAATGGGCGGCACATACTCTCATAACAGCGATGGAGCATGGCTAGAAGGACGTGACATACTTGGGAACGGGCCGAGGATTCGGCATGTACATAGATAGGCAGATGGCGTACGAATGGCTTTATCTTTTCTACAGAAACGATTTGTATTGGACGTGGAACATGAATTAATTGCATTGGGATTAAGAGCGCCGTAACTGAAGAGCTTTCCACAAGATGCATCCAGACAGGGCTCAGTAATGCACTGTACCCTACGTACCCGCGCCATCGTTACTGTGAAATGTGGTGGACTGGACCTTTTGTATACCGTATCGATCCGATAGATGGGCCATTACGGATATACAGCTTCTGACCGCTCGGGATTTTGCAGACAAAGTTTGGTCATAGCATATAGGGCGGTTTCACTCTTCCTGGTTTAGACAGGCCATAGAAAATGCTCAATCAATTACTTCGATACGGTGTGGTGACACAGTACAGATAGCACAAGATCATCTCGGCCCTTTGCTAAACGCTTTGACAGAACCTTCCATTTGTTGAATGAGCTGGTTGCCCCAATGAGAACTGCATGCCCACGTGCTGGTTCCTGAATAACAGCAGCCAAGTGAAAACAGCCTCGGAAATACCACAAGGCTCAACCTATTTTCCCTCGTGACGTGCGGGGACGGAGCGAATAGTTGGTACGATGGTGCTCATGGGCGACAGCACTATTGCCGTGTTTGGCGGGAGAGGGTGTGGTGGTGAACAGTGATGGAACAACTACAAGCGCTGACTGGTGAGAAGAGTGCCGGAAATGTTTCGCGGGGGATATGCGTCCGGTAGTTAGTCTAGCTCGGTCGAGGGGGACGAAAAGGCAAAAAAAAAAGGTCAAGCCAAGCCTTTGGACACGAGAATCGCGAATATTACCTATCTGGTCCAAGGGTGAGATTCAGATGGGCTGATGAGGAAGAGGGGGTGATGCCGAATGCGAGATTTGTCAAAGCGGACTTTCGGATGTGATGAGATGTCTATTTTGCTGTATGTACGGCCCGGTGCGGAACGAAGAGGTTGCATTTCTGCCCGTGCCATGCCCTTGCCCATGCACATGTATATGGACAAAACTGAATGGGATGTTCCCTCCTCTTTGATCTCGGGGCTGGTGTTTTCCCTGTCACGTCTCCCCTGTCAATGGGGCAGATGACAGCTAGGGAAAGACAGATGGCAGATGGTGTGCTGCAGGTGTCGGAAACGGCTTCTCGTGAATGCTATACGTTTTTATCAGGCTGATTTATGCGATTATCTGTATTTATTAATATCCGTGTCATGCAATTGATAACAAACTGTCTCTCTGCCAATTGTTCATCTCGTTGGCGCCTAAATGGAAAACACTGCACAAGAAGACGTCGGCTCTGAACAAGGTTCGATCTTTCCCCGCGATCGAATTATGTAGACTACCGGTAGCACCGGAAACCAGGTCGCCTGGCGTTTTGTACCCCAGATCTTCTCAAGGGGGGGGTTGGGGGGGTCCGTGGCCGAGTGCAGGGCTTGGACTGGTGGCCCTGGAAAATGGCTGCCGATGGGTTGGGGAAACTCACCGTTGCGCTTGCCCTAGTCGGAACTTGCGCTCATTAAGAAAGACTCGTTACGGAAAGCGCAGGTACAAGCACCGTGGGCTCTTTCCTTTCTCAAGATGGCTTTTTGATCGGAATGGCCTGTACATTCTCCCGTACCTGACTTGATGCGAAGAGCCTTCTCCTTGCACTCTCACACATACCCTCGCAACGCCATGCTCCCCATGTCTCGTCTTTGCTCTTTGGGTCTCCCGCAAGCAGGCAATCCAGCATTGCAGGTGATCATCCCATCCTTCACTTCCTCACCGTTTCCACCGGACGACTCGACTTGCCCACCCTCCCCCTCCATCTCCACGCGGCTGCACCCAAAACAGGTCGTGATGTGCAACCAATTCGCAGCCGTCTCCCCCTCATTTTTCAGCTCTGCCGAGGCCGAAGTCTCCTCTCTTTGAGCCATTCATATACTATGAAAGACATTCCTGGTCATTTCAAAAGGTCGCTAACATGTGCTTTCTCTTCGGTCCCCGTCCGTCGACCCTGCGGGGGAAAGACTCGTCTCCTCCGCCTACCGACTTGGCATGAGTTATTCGGCCGTGATGTTTGTTTCAGGCACGATGCCCGGCGCGAGGCGTATTGCTGCGTCTAACGGCCCTCGTCTGGCCCCGGTCCTGGCTTCCCCATTCGAAGTTTCTTGGGATTTATGGGGATTCTTCCATAAAGTCCCTTGCAGGGAAGACGTCGGTCAGAATACCTTCGCGCGGGGCTCCGGAGAACAGGTGCTATAGAGTCGTGATATGGGCAGATGGCGAAGAGATAGTAGGGGCTCAGACATGGGCAACTCAAGTTCAAAAGTACCCCATTCCCGCCGTTGAAGAACTCGAAGTCGGCTCTGGGATA
Organism: Rugonectria rugulosa; assembly: GCA_023509875.1. NCBI lineage: Eukaryota > Fungi > Ascomycota > Sordariomycetes > Hypocreales > Nectriaceae > Rugonectria > Rugonectria rugulosa. Next base: position 9,035 of record JALNIO010002329.1, on the reverse strand, counting down.
GCAACTCATGTTCCCTCGCAGTTCATCTGCTTCACTTAGATGGTCAACCCATCCGAGTTATCAACTCCAAGCCCTTGACCTTCTGTCTTCTTCAGTCATTGGTCCAGCATTCGGGTCAGTCTCAAGTTTACAAAATGAAGTTGAACAATCTGTTCCTCAGTTTGGCGCTTGTTGCCCAGAGTCTCGCTGCTCCAGTAGCAAGCCCTCCGCCTGATCGTACCATCCAAAAGAGGGCCGATACAGTCACAGTTACACTTCCCTCTGGTACTGTTATTGGTCTCAATTCCTCTGGAATCGAGTCTTTCAGAGGCATTCCCTTTGCCGACCCTCCAACTGGGTCTCTACGTCTCAAACCTCCTCAGAAACTCTCCTCGGACTTGGGCACATTTGATGCCACAACCCTTATTGGCCCCTCTTGTCCTCAAATGTTCATCTCTTCTGGAGGTGATGACATTATTAGCGAGTTTCTTTCGGACTTCTTAGAGATCCCCTTCCTCCAGGTTATCACTGGACAGGAAGACTGCCTTACTATCAACGTCCAGAGACCCGCAGGCACAAGTGCTGGAGACGGCCTACCTGTGCTATTCTGGATCTTTGGTGGAGGTTTTGAGTTGGGCAGCTCAGCCATGTACGATGGCACCAGTCTCCTGAACACAGGTATCGACCAGGATCAACCCTTTGTATTTGTAGCTGTCAACTATCGCGTTGCTGGTTTCGGCTTTATGCCAGGAGCTGAGATCAAAGCGGACGGCAGCTCAAACCTGGGTTTGTTAGATCAGCGGCTCGGGCTCGAATGGGTTGCTGACAACATCGAGTCCTTTGGAGGAGACCCTGACAAGGTAACCATATGGGGCGAGTCAGCCGGTGCCATCTCTGTGCTTGACCAAATGGTCTTGTATGGAGGCGATGCCAAGTACAACGGCAAATCTCTCTTCCGAGGTGCCATCATGAACTCTGGCAGCGTTGTCCCGGCTGAGCCTGTGGATGGTACGAAAGGTCAGGAGATCTATGACACCGTCGTCAAGAACGCTGGCTGCTCTAGTGCAAGTGATACGCTTGAGTGTCTTCGTGATTTAGATTACGACGACTTTCTCGATGCTGCCAATTCTGTTCCAGGTCTCCTCTCCTACAACTCTCTCGCTCTTTCTTATCTTCCTCGTCCCGATGGCACAGTTCTCCCAGATAGCCCGGACGTGCTCATCGCATCAGGGCAATATCATGCCGTCCCAATGATCAATGGCGATCAAGAGGATGAGGGTACTCTCTTCGCTCTCTTCCAGCCCAATCTCACCACCACGGCCAAACTGGTCAGCTACCTCAAGGAGTACTACTTTAGCGACGCCACTACTGACGAGCTCACCACCTTTGTCGACACCTATTCCACCTCCTTGAGTGCCGGGAGCCCCTTCCGCACTGGCATTTTGAACGAAATCTACCCAGGCTTCAAGCGCCGCGCCGCCATCCTTGGCGATCTTGTCTTTACCCTGACCCGCCGTCTCTTTCTCAACACAGCTTCCTCTGTCAACCCAGACGTGCCCATATACTCTTATCTGGCAAGCTACGACTATGGCACACCCATATTGGGCACATTGCATGGGAGCGATATCCTCCAGGTAATTTTCGGTCTCGTAGACAACCATGCCATGCGCAGCATTCGCACGTACTACTTCAATTTCTTGTACAATCTCGACCCCAACGAGGGTGTGACGGATTACGATACGTGGCCCGACTGGAAGGACGAGAATCAATTGATGTGGTTTGAGACGGCAGATTCGAACAGCTTGCTTGCTGATGATTTTCGTTCTGATTCGTATACCTGGATTGCTAGCAATGTGGATGCTTTATATGTTTAGTTTCACTTTCACGGCGGAACCAGACCAATTTGTATATACAAAGTGTTGGCCCAATAATATGTTCCGAGAGTACATGTGATGAGTAATAAAAAGGCTACCGTGCCCTACCTTTCATTTATGAGATTGTTGACGGGCTCCTAATGCACAAGCTTCATGGTAATCGAAAGAAATAATCGAGTTTCTTTTACTACACTTATCCAGATTTTTGGATGTTCAAGACAGCACCACACCCCTACGTGTGGTGTCCAACGAACCAACTCTTAGATTATAATTTACACAGTCACAAGTAATTGTGAGCACCCAGCCACTCCTTCAGCACGGCAGAGTCACGCTCCCGATAAGCAGCACGGCCACGGATCTTGTCAATAACGGTGCCCAGGGTTCGGTCGAAACTTCTGGTGTCCTTGTCCTTCATAAACTCCTGGATGTCGTCAATGGTATCCAGGGTAGTGAAGCGGCTCAAGCTAATGTTGATGTAACGGTCAACGACGACAGGGTTGCCGAGCTTGGAAATGACAGCATCCCAGTTCTCTTTCATAAACTTCCATTGAAGAGGGCGGCCGATGACGTTGGCGGAAACCGATCCGCCAAGCACGTGCATGTCACCACTTGGGACAGCGTTGGAAGGAGGAGACTTGTTGAAGTTGAAGGGGATAATTTCCTTCAAGAGGAGCTCTTCATCCTTGACAAGGCCGAGGACGCTCAGAGAGAAGAGCTTGCCGTCAACAGACTTAGTGTTGAACCACTCCTTCTTCAGAATGTCCACGGTGCGGGCGGGCTCCTTGTTAAGGGCGGCACGCCAGACAGCAGCTCGCAAAGGTGGAGGGATGGGGTTAGCCTCGGCATCTTCAGCCCAGGCATTGAATCGCTTGAAGGCTTCCTCAACGATCCTGCATAAAGTCAGTTGAAGTTCTGCAATATATACATTCTACTTACTCCTCGTGTCCGCACGCGACAGCACTGCCAATAAGTTCCTTACGGAGAATACCGGTAAGGTAGTCTTCGCCCTCAGGGAACTCCCAGCCGACTTCCTTGACCTTGTCGTTGATGAGCTTGAGAGTGAATTGATCCAGACCCTTCTTGACGGTCTCATCTTCACCAAAGACGGACTTGACCTGAGCAATAGAGTCGAGAACTTGGCGCCAAACCAAGGTATGAGTCTCCTTACCAAAGCCCTGGAGGAAGGTGAGAAGTGCAGGGGTAGTGCCATTTCCAGCAAAAGCAAGGTCGGCAGTTGATCCAATGATGGAGATCTTGTCTTCGATGCTGAGCTTATCAAGCTGGTTGCTCAGCTTAGCAAGTCGCTCAGGGGGATAGTTGACACGGTAAAAACCGGTGGCACCGCTGTTCAGCTTATAAAAGTCGTCATTAATGTCGCGGATTGTGTCCTCCTTGCTAGTGAGTGATAGGGAGGCAATGCCGGCCTCTCCCTTCTTACCCTCAAGACCAAGAGGGACCCACCAAGTAGTGGTATCGTCCTCTGCCTTGACATCACCGGTTGACAGGAATCGAGACTGCTTGATGGAGATCTGACCAGGCTCCTCGGCGACCGTCACAACAGGGTGACCAATTTTGGAGATCCATGGGTCCATGAGCTTGTTGACGTCCTTGCCGGAGGCATCACTCAGAGCCTGCCAGAGCGCCGTAGTCTTGGCATTTCCATAAGCATGAGCCTTGAGGTAGTTGGAAACTCCCTTGAGGAAGGTCTCGACACCAAGGTGGTTAGCAAGCATTCGGATTGCAGAGCATCCCTTGAGGTAGCTAATGGAATCGAAGATCTGGTTGACATCAAGAGCGTCGCGGACGGGAACGTGAATAGGGTGGCTGGCTCGAATGCCATCCAGTCGGAAAGCGGCCTCCATGCCCTCGTTCACGAACTGGGCCCAGACCTGCCAATCAGGGTGCAGGTGATCAACGGCATGCCAACCCACCCAAGTAGCGAAACCCTCATTGAGCCAGAGCTCGTCCCACCAATCCATGGTCACAAGATTACCGAACCACTGGTGAGCCAGTTCGTGTGCAACGACGTACGCAACCGAGTTCTTGAATCGAGGGTCCGATGACTTCTCGTCGTAAAGAACCTGTGTGGTGCGGTAGGTAACGAGACCCCAGTTCTCCATGGCACCGTGTGTGAACTCGTGGACAGCGATGAGATCCGACTTGGGCAGAGGATAGTCAATGTCGAAGATTTCAGAGAAGAAGTCGATAATCTTGGGAGCATGCTGGAGAGCCCACTGTCCCTGGTCCTTGAGCCCACGAGTGGTGTAGACACGGACAGGAATCTGCTTGCCGTTGTATTTGCGGTCGGTAAAAGCCTCGATGTACTCAAAGTCACCAACAGCCCAGGCCAGAAGGTAGGTGCTCATGACGGGCGAGGTCTCGAAGGAAACAATCTGCCAGCCATCCTTGGAGGGTCGAGTTTCCTTGACAGGCATATTGCTAAGAGCGACTTGGTCGTTGGGGATCTCAATGTCAACGTCAAAGGTGGCCTTTAGGTTGGGCTCATCAAAGCAGGGGAAGGCACGGCGGGCATCACAAGCCTCGAATTGGGTGCTAAGCATGTAGTGCCACTCATCATCACGAGGAACAGACGCAGCAGGAGTCTCCGTGGGCTTGTACTTGCTACGGTAGAAACCGGCCATCTCGTTGTTCAAGATGCCCTCGAAGTTGATGGTGACAGCAGCCTTGGAAGCAACAGAGAGCTCCTCATCAAAGACGATGGTAGCACGTTGGGCCTTGTCATCGTAACTGAAGGTAGTAGATTCGAAAGTCTTGTCGCCGATGGTAACCTTGGCGCTGGACAGCTTGAGCTCGAGCGTGTTGACAATGACTTCCTTGGTGGGTGTGACAATTTCCGAATTGATGCTGTGAATGGGGTGTCAGCTTGTGATGCGGGGTTACATGAGGTCAACGGGCGTGTGCAATATCGACGTACACGACAGTACCCTGGTAAGTCCAGTTCTTGAAATCGAGGTCCCTCAGGGACAGGTCGTAATGGCTAGGCTTGACATTGTTGGGAAGAACGTCGCGGTCAGCCATCTTGGGATCTCGAGCAAGCCTGGCTTGATGGGAACAGAATCGGCGGGGTATTTGAGGAAGGAAGCTGTGATGCTCCAAAGGTCAGTCAAACGTCAAACGTCAAACGTTCAGTATTGAGAAGGATGAATCTCGTCCAGCTCCAGGCAGACAAGATGGAAGCTGAGGATGGGGAAGAGACGAGATATATTGAGAAGGTTGAAATAAGAAGTAGACCAAAGGTGCAAGCAAGCAAACGGAAAGCGTGACGTGATAAGAAGAGCTGGGAGCTTGAAAGAGGAAAGGCTCCACTTCGCGGGGTTCAATACGTGGGGCACGGGATGGACTCAACGTGGCCGCGCTTTCCGTGTGCTGTCGTGCTTGTGCTGTATCCTGAAGACTCCGCTTTTACATACCTCCGAATCCCGGATAACTCACGGCTCCGACCACCGTCTCGGAGCTCTATCGACGGGCATGAGCTGCTTGCTGAAGACGTAGGAGCAGTAGCGAAGCTCCTCCTATTGTTGATGAAGATATTCGGCTTCGATGAAGTTGCAATCGACTTTGACAAGTACGAGACAGCTCCGCCCGTTAGCTTCGAATCGTATCGGACGGCTGAGAGACCACTGATGCTCCACTGGCATTGAGCCAGCTTCTGCAAAAGGCCCCTCGACGACAACGAAGAGGACATTGTGGTGATACTACCGCCTCTTTACAGTCGCAATGAGGCAGGTCCTCCCCAATTGCACTCGGCGCAAGGGGTTGACTGCCCTAATTCGGCAGTGGTTGGGTCTTTTTGTTCGGTCCTGGGCCGTCTGGACGCCACATTCGAGGAACCTTTGTACAGTACCTGATGGCTGAGAAGAAAATTATTTGCTCGGACTTGAGGCTCAATACTGCCAATTCCGTGTCTGGCCGGCGACAAGCGAACTTCGGGCCGTGCATTCTGTGATTTACACTGTCAATTGCACTGTACATCAGATGAGTCTCGCCTGTCGATACCCTAAAGCCGGATAAGACGACAATTAAATTGAGAGGGAGACTCAGCAAATCAAACCTAGGCTCAATTTATCTGATAAAGTGAGAAAAGGTGTACTTGGAATAATTAATGCCTAAGTTTGGTGACGCTGAGCTGTAATCTTCCGCCACACATGCATGAGGTGGCTGGTAAACTCACAACAGTAGTGTCTCCTCTTAGGTTTTATACGATGCAACAATTCATAGATAACGCAGTAATAGGTAAATATCGTCGCCAGTCAGCCGCGTTCGCATAATGACTCTCCGCAACAATTTTGTTGTTGAATTGATTGCTGTGGCTTAGATAACTGGTATTAGTACCTATAGATGTGATTGCTCAGCTTACGCTGAACGCGGGGAAATCTTCCTCCATCACCGCATCTCAAGTACTCAAATAGAACCAGTCATTTATCACTCCTGTGCTTCACGTGACAGCACTTTCTAGAGAAATCCAATGTGGGAAAGAAGACACCTACTTCTTCAAACAAGATGTTGCTCTTACTCCCAGCCGAGATCTACCATGCGGTATGCACCATTCTTACCTCATGCAAAGATCCATCAACTAATGAACCATCCAAGATAACATGCTGCATCGTCGATTCCAACCGTTACAGCTCCGTGTTCTTTTCTCACAGATATGACTCCGACACTTGGCAAACACTCGCCAACCTTCGACTTGTCAATAAGACATTTTGCAGGACTGCCTCTCCGTTTCTCTTTCGATATATCGATGTGCTATGGAACGCCGAGGCAGACGAAGCTTCACCTCTGGCATCTGTCTTCAAAATCTCGAATACTCACCTGGCAACATATGTGCAGCAGATAAGACTCTACATGGACCGAAAAACGTCGGGCGAGGCAGTGCAGGACGACGAGACGAAAGACCAGGACCCGACCGAGTTCTTCTGTGCATGTTTGACGAGACTCTCCAACCTCCATCTTATTGAGCTCAGCGGGATGGGATTCCTTACTCCACAGACAGACCTTTTGGTGCGAATGGCTACCATGATGCTACGCTGCGTGAGCCTTCCTAATTTGAGAGATCTTGGCCTCGAGTTCCCAATTGCGCTCGACTTCAAGGCGTTGGTCGAAGACACAGGTGCATCTCAAATCTCTATCGACCAGGTTATGCGGCGCCTGCGGACCCTGAGACTCAAGACTTTCCTGTATACTAGTCACCGTGGAGAGCCACTCTGGAGAAGGCAGCGTCTTGTGGACACGGATCGGACTGCTGCCATGCCTGAGGCTTACGCGCTTCACATACTCAAGTTCATTCAGTGGGCAGAGCATCTCGAACACTTGGCTATTTCCAGCGCTGACCTTCTCAACCTCGACAACATGGCCTTTAGCTCTTCACTCCGGCTAAAAACTATACATCTGCGGAGGGTTGTCATCTCTGCTGAGCCCTTGATAAATCTTGTGCGGCAAGGCAAAGAGTCCCTGGGTTACATTGACCTAACATTGGTGGAACTCAACTCTGGTACTTGGGAAGACGTCCTCCTCGAGATAAGCACGCTTTCGGCATTGTATGATCTCGCCGCCAATCGCAACAGGTACTCGAAAGCAGGCGCCAGCAAGCATTTCCGTACGGTTGAGGCTATCGACGAGAATGGAGGTAGGAGAAGGGACGAGTTTCTGACTCTGCACAAGCCGGACTACACTGCACTTGGCAAAGTTGAGCGTCGTGTGAATGCAAACCGGGCTGCGATGGGACTTTGGCTGAATGATTATGAGACCGAGGAGACCGAGGAGACCGAGGAACCTGTGCCTTGACAATGTGTCTGAAGAACAAAACATGGTGAAGAATGCGCTGTGAAGATTAAGGAGATCATTAGGTAACAGGCGGAGTGCCTCTTTTTACCTGCATGTTTCTTCTCTAACATGAAGTTGCTATTTCGCCTTCCCCAAGAAGACGGAACCGCCTAATCCCATTGTGCACTCAATCCATTCCAACTTCAACTACATAAATTATCACCACATGAGGAGCCCAGATTATTATCCCAAGGCAGAAAACATAAAACCCTTCTCAAAATTTTGGGTCATACAATTACTGTCGAATGCAGCAAGCTAATGTTGCGATGAGTATGTCTTATACATTTGATCGTATTGCAAGCTCCTGCTACCAATCTCGTTTGCCCGCAGTCCGTCAGATATGCCGCCAACCAAACTACGCTTATTCATATAATTGTAAATACGATACGAGTTTTCAAGTACAACGGCGGGTTGAAGATACACAAACCTTGTTTCCATGATATTCTTGGAAAGACAGGCGATGGCGACGGGCATGCTTCTACCGTCCAGCTTCCTGGTAGCAAATTGGAGCTCAACCTCCAACATCAACACAGCACAACTCGGTCTGGTGGTCTAGTGGTATGATTCTCGCTTAGGGAAAACCCAAAGTTTACAGCTTGCGAGAGGTCCCGGGTTCTATTCCCGGCCAGACCCTTTGTTCAATTTTTTTGCACGATTTTTGAAGAGTTTTTTCACTCTCATTTCTTTTGGTCGGGCTGTCGTGGATGGGCCGCGTTTGACAACGCCATTACGGTGGAGTTTGGGGCTGTGGTTAGGGCACTGTGGCGGGGCTGCTGGGTTTGTGGCGGGGGCTGTAGTGCAGTCCGTACCTGGAACCCAACAGTCGCAAGCTTTGCACCCTTTTGTCCTCCTCGAATTTGTTGGTAGAAATTCCACCCGCCCATGCCCTCTTGATGATTGGGACAACCTTTTCTTGGACATTACTTACCTGTAGTTACATAGGTTTCGGGCATTGTGAACGAGGCTGCATGTATCCTCTGTTACCTACATATATTGGAGCAGACAAACACCGTCGGCATCACATTTCTTAATACCTCGGGTCGGTACATCAGACAACGGACTTTCTTCATTTTGCAAGCACAATCCGTCTTGTGACGCGAAGCCGAAACAGGCCTTGATTGCTTAGTTTGTCTTGTCTTGGGATGATGGATACAGTCCTCCTTCGTCGCAATCCATTTATAGCTAGTTCGTGACATCAACTCTCGTTTCGCCAAGTCTGGGGAACTCCTCAGGCGATACAATACGATCTCAAATTGGAGCTGCAATAAACCTTCGAAGACCAGCGCTGTTTAAGCACACTACTCCATCTACTCCCAACAGAATAACCTCATAACCCCT